>CAJDSM010012572.1:0-12580 GCA_903981925.1 Ostrea lurida | reverse complement strand
CTGGCTTTTACATGTACGACCGACATGAATTTTGCCCGGCTGTTACGACCGAGTGAATTTTGCATGCACGTGTTATGGACGACTTTATTTTGATGTCTGCATTTTGCATGGCGGTTATGATCGACGTGATTTTGCCAGCAGGTTTATCAATTTCAAATAAGTATATTTTACTATAACGAAACTTTTTAAGAGATTTCATATCAGAATGAATCCTGACAGGAATTGATTTGTATTTTCTTTTTTAAGGTAATGTTTGACTTTGTTCGCCACATGTTGAAATATTGCAAACCTTACCTTAATCACCAAATGAAATTATTGGGTAGACGAATACGTTACCAAATAGCTGTGATACAGTAAACTAAAATACACAAAGGAAGGGATACTGGACTTTTACACCAGTATTATATCCTTTCCTGCTCAAATGCCATAAATGCCGAGCATATCTAGGCCTAATTTTTCAGCCCTTTACCGGCAATGGTGACGTCTCCAATGATTGGAATATTCTCGAGAGGGGTCATGGCACAATGGGCCATTAAAAAACAACCAACAAATGCTCACTGAAACATTTGAACGTAAGAGGATAAAATCCAAATATTTTACTCCCAAAAAATCATTATGGACAGTATTTTTGTAATTAATACAGTCCATCACCAATATGAGCAGAAAATATGAATAGGTAAACCATAATTAAAAAAAAGATTATCCGGTAGGACCCTTATCGAAATTGAAAAAATAAACTTGCAATTGAAACCTCATATCAGTATCTGAAAGCAAAACGAAAAAAAATGGTGCAATACAAAGCAGGATTAACTGATAGTCACTGAGTAGGATTAACTGATAGTTACTGAAGAAGCTATGACCTTCCTGGGATCATACAAAATGTAGGAAATTTGACTAGTCCAATAGGAAATAACGTGAATGTGATGAGATTTTTTCCAAATGCACATAGACGTAAACGAAATCATGGACATCGTTCATATCAAAGACCAAACATACACGATGTCACACATCGCTCACTTTGCCATACGTCAGCCAACAATTAGGTCCACACAAAACTTGACTCTGCTCCATTGAGAGTTTAGAACAAGTTATTAGAAGATGCAAAAGCTAGTCCGCAACACAAGAATATAGACTGAATGCTATGATTATGAATGTTGCCCATCACAGGCTCTTTAAATCCCCGTGGATTACGGATAGTAATCCTTCCGAATCTTGCCGCCGGTTCCTTATATAAGCTGAAATTCACTAATAAAGGAATAAATGCCGTAAACATAAGTAACATTCTTCGTCATAAAAAGTTTGGTCCTGCACTCCAGCATAATTTCAACACAAGTCTTCACCCTGCATTTCTTACAAATATACTTCCGCAATTGCATCCAAACTTTTTGATTACAAGTAAACTCTGCAGTACCTAGATATTGACAATCTTATACTTAATCCATCTACATGTTCTTGTTGTTCTTTCAACTATAGTCCAGTTGGACATGTCATTACAGGTGATATAAATATAATTGAAAATGAGGATCTAAGATCACTTATTTTAAAAGGTCCTAAATTCAGAGAACCTAGGTCATTTAATTGGCGATAAAACTTCTTCTACATTATGAATTCTGTAGAATACAAAAAGGCGAAGTTAACATTGTGTCAAACGTAATCATAATCCAAAAAACATATACAAATTCGAGTGTAGGGCAACACGGACCTCCGACAAAGCGAAGGTAGGATCAGGTGCCATGGAGGAGTAAGCATCCTCTGCTGACCGGTCACACCCGCCGTGAGCCCTTAGTCGAAATAAAGTAAACGGGATTACCCGTAGTCAAATCTAGTAGGAAAATGACAGTCTAACAAAGGGTATGAAACAAATCAGTCAACATATGACTTAGTGATAATTTGTAATCGCAAACAAGGTCATTATAGCGACCGTAGAATATTATGCCAGAAGATTAGTCAAATCAAAATGGATTAAAAGTATAAGAAGAATATCAAAATCCCGTATTAGATATATACGTACCAAGTCCGTACCATTTGTGTTTCGTAAACCAGAAGTGATCGATGAATTAGATAGGTTACATGAGGAATATGTTTTAGTTCCAGCTGGCAATATTGTCTTTGTAAAACTCATTACTACAACTGCATTTTAATCGAACCTGGTGTTAACTCTACATTTGGTAATCGTATCTTACACTCCACTACTCTTCAAAAGACGAAATATCTAAATTCATGCTTTCAGTTTTGAACACCATTTAACTCTACAACGTCAATGGAAGGAGAATATGAACTACCGTACCTATACTGATTCCAAAAATTCATAAAAACCCCTTACAAACAAAAGAATATTGCTGGATCTAAGTAAATGTTCCACCAAGCCCGTCTTATTCCTCACGAAAATATTGACAGCTGTCAAGGAGCAACTTCAAACGTATTGTGAAATTACATATGCCAAAAGTGGTGTGTAAATCAAATGTGGATTCTTATAGCTAAAAAAACCTCTAAAGAACTTCTAATGAATTTGAAACCCAGAACCTTTCTCATATCAACATCAAACAGCATGACTTTTCAACACATTTAAACAACCATTCCACATAAATTAAAGGCAAGACTTGTAACATATATAGACAGTGCTTCTTTAACAAAAATGGAGAAAAGGAAATATTCATACATGTGATCAGCCATTCTAAATATAATTGCTTACAACTCCACTCTGATGGAGTTCCTCATTGACAATATCTTTGTAAGTTTTGGCAATCAGGTCTGTTGGAATTGCAATGGGCACAAATTGTGCGCTTTTATTAACTGACCTATTTTTATATTCTTATGAGGCAGGATTCATTTAAAAGCTTCTACATGAAAAGAAGTCTCTAGCGGTGGCCTTTAATTCGACATTTCGAGATACTGACAACGTTTTATCAATTAATAATAATGATTTTCATTCATATGTCGATTCAATATATCCCAACGAACTAGAAATAAAGGACACCACAGAGTCTTCCATGTCTGCTTCGTACTTGGATATTTTATTGAACATTGACATTAACGGCAAACTAACTACTCAACTTTATGACAAACGGGACGATTTCAGGTTTCCATCGTCAACTTCCCAATAGCATCATCACCAGCATATGGTGTACATGTCTCTCAACTTATGCAATACACAAGAGCTTGTTCTGCGTATGATCAGTCTTTGAATCAAGGCAGGCTACTTACAAACATGTTGTTGTTGCAGGGATTTCAACAGTCACGTTTAAAGGCAGCATTTCGTAAATTCTCTGGTCGTTATAACGATTATGTTTACCAGTATGACCTACCATTGAGTCAAATGCTCTCTGATGTGCTTCATAGCAATTGTTGTGCCGTTTTGACTATGGATTGTTCCGTTTACATGGTCAAGACTATTGGCTCACGGTGGGTGTGACCGGTCAACAGGGAACGCTTATTCCACATAGGCACCTGATCCCACCTCTAATGTGTTCAGGGGTCCGTGTTTGCCCAACTCTTGTTTTTGTATTGTATTTGGAACTTACGAGATTGATCACTGTTCGTTATCTTTGCCTTTACATTTAAACTGACAAAAAATAAAATTGGTCCAAGCATGTGCTCTAGATGAATTCTAGACATTTCATCAGAAAAAATGTGATGATTTAAGCATATTTCTGTATTTCGTGATCTTTCATGATGTTTGGGGCAGTACATCTGAGAACTCGAAAAACTTTACCACCCTGATACACTATCATACTTAGACTATCATTTGAGCAGAACATTATTTATTGAAATTTTTTACCATTTCACGTGGTCTTTTTCACCATTCGTGGGTCTACTCTTTTCGATTTAATTCACACAAAATATTAAAATGAGTAATTTTATTGGACTCATAGACAGTGTCAGGGGAATGTAAAATAATGTAAGAATTAAAGTGGAACAAAAATAAACAAATGGAAAGATTTTAATTCAATTTTAGATTTAAGAGGGGTCAATGAAGCCAAGCTATTCGAGTTCATTCCGATTGTCTGGAACGAATAAGACAAATTCGAGAACGAGATAATTATTGAACGCAGAAAAAGTATGTTCTGGAAATATAGTACAAAGACCAGTGGCCGTTGCAGTTAGGAGAGGGCGTTTTAAGTTTTAAGAAGTTGTGCCCAATCCTTTTGTCTGTAGCATCTTGACAATAAAATATGTTCAATTCAATTCACCAGTCTCTAAAGTGCTTTACAACACATCTTTTTTATAACATAATGAAGAAGAAGTTAAGTAGACCTACCTATAGGAAGTTCTATTATCGGTATATCTAACAGATCAAATGTTTGTTTGTGGAACAAATTTAGTCCATACGGTTTGCTGGCAATCTCCGTTAATTCCATGAGGAATACGTTTGGTCCAATGCCTATCACAATAATGTGGATCCCTTTACTCCTCGCTGTTGTAGCCACTTGTATTGTTCTCCGGGGGTTAATGGAAATGCCATCAGTGAAGAGGATGCAAACATTTCCAGCATCTCTTCTATCGCCATTTTCTCTTGAAAACATTGTTTCATGCATCGCTAGTAGAGCGTCTTCAGTATTTGTGGCGCCACGCAAATATGGTACGTTATCAATGGCGGCGAAAACTTCCATCTTTGTTTTATATGCGTTCAGCTGAAACTCTATTGCAGTTTCTGTGCTGAAAGACAGTAGGCCTACTTGTACTTGTCCAAAATCGATGTTGACAGGATCTAACAACCTCTTAACATACTGTTTCATTTTTTCAAAATTATAGGAACCAACGCTATCTGAAGAGTCTAATATAAATATGAGGTCCATTTTTTGTGAGGACATCAGAAAGCCTACAATGAAAAATGATAAAGAAGGCTAAGTGTATCCGAAGACTGTACTTAACATTAAATATTTACATTCAGTGTATTTATCGTCATTGAAATGCTCTGGAAATGAAGAGCATTTAAATTCGGGTCACACTAAAAGACAATAAGCAACAATAAGTAACGATAAGTAACAATACAGTAACAAAAGACTGCTAAAATGACAATAAGCAAGTCTAAGTATTACAATAAGACTGCTAAATCAATAAGTAACGAATGTGTGATATTAAACAAGAGGCCCATGGGCCACATCGCTCACCTGAGCACAGCTGCTTCACTAAGAAGAGCAGTAGTTTGGGATTTAGAACTGTACCACTGTAATACTAAATCTAACCTATGTCAGGTGGAGCATTATCTGAACCAACTTAAATCACTCCATATCAGGAAGCTTCAGGAAATAATACCCACTCTTCTGGTTCAATGAAAAAGATTTTTAAAGAATTTCTCTATATATCTGCATGTAAAACTTTGATCCCCTATTTGGGCTCTCATCATACCCCCTGCGGTCCTGATTGAACAAACTGAATCGTCCATATATCAGCTTTCCTGGTCCAGGTTGGTTCTTTGAAGAAGATTGATTTTAAGACTTTTCCCTATATATCTGGCATGTAAAAACATTGATCCTCTATTGTTGGCCCCTCCGCTACCCCGGGGCTCATTGATTTGAACAAACTTGAATCTCCACTATATCAGGAAGCATTCCATATCAATTCAGCTTTTCCTGGCCATTGGTTCTGAGAAGAAATTTTTAAACGACTTTCCTATATATCTGGCATGTAAATTTGATCCCGTTTGGGCTCCCATCGTACCCTCCGGGGGTTCAGTATTTTTGAACCAACTTGAATTTCTCTCTATTATCAGGAACGGCCCCCTCCCCTCCGATTAAATTATTTCAGCTTTCCTGGCCCAGTGGTTTTGAGAAGAGAGATTTTAAAGATTTCCCTACATATATCATCATGTAAAAACTGGATCCCCCTATTTGTGGCCCCATCGTCCCCCGGGGTTTTATTTTAACAACGTTGAATATCTTCTCTCTATATCAGGAAGCTCCATATAAATTTCTAGCCTTCCTGGCCCAGCTGGTTTCCGAGAAGAAGATTTTTTAAAGATTTTCCTTATAATCATATTAAGTAAAACTTTGATCCCTATTGTGGCCCCATCGTACCCCTGGAGGGTCATGATTTGAACAAACTTTGAAATCTGCCTCTTTATATAGGAAGCTTCCATATAAATTGTTCAGCTTTTCCTGGTCAGTGGCTTCATTTATGAAGAGAGTTATTCAATATATTTTTCCTATATAATCATATGTTAAAACTTCTTGATGCCCCTATGTGTGCCCCCACCCGACACCAACATAACCACCCACCGTACCCCCAGCGGGGTCAACATGATTTGCACAACAGAACTAATTGAATCACCTCTATATTCAGGAAGCTTCCGATATAATTTCAGCTTTCCTGGCCCAGTGCGTTCTTGAGGAAGAAGATTTTTTAAAGATTTTCCCTATATAATCATAGTAAAACTTTGATCCCCTATTGTGGCCCATCGTACCCCCGGGGGTCATGATCTTGAACAAACTTGAATCTCCTCTAATTCAGGAAGCTTTCCATAAAAATTCAGCTTTTCTTCCCAGTCGGTTCTTGAGAAGAAGATTTTTCCAAAGATGTTTCCTATATAATCATATTGTAAAACTTTGACCCCTATTGGGCCCCATCGTACCCCCAGGGGTCATGATGGTTGCAACAACTGAATCTCTGTATATCAGGAAAGCTTCCATCATAAAATTCAGCTTTCTGGCCCAGTGGTCTTGAGAAGAAGATTTTGTAAATGGACAACCACCCTTATTTTGCATTTCGCGATTATCTCCCCTTTGAGGGGGCCTGGTCCTTCATTTGAACAAAACTTGAATCCCCTTCACCCAAGGATATTTGCTACCCAAGTTTTGGTTGAATTTTGGCCCAGTGGTTCTTAGAAGAAGTCGGAAAATGTGAAAAGTTTAACGAGACAGAACAGGAGACGGGACAAGACAGTGATCAGGAAAAGCTCACTTTGAACTTCGGTTCAGGTGAGCTTAAAAAGCATTTGCCAGGGTTTAGCACGGTTTAGCCAGGGGCAAAGACATGTACAGTCATTTAGCGGTATTTCGGGTCACCTCGACTTTCGAGATTGCGTTGGGGGTTGCTGCGCGTTGACCTTAAAAAGTAAAAATATGCCTGAAAAGGAAATAGTAATTGGTGTCTCTTAGTATTACAAACTATGAGGAATATAAGAACACATACACTCTATTGTACTCTCGTAGAAAAATTGGGACAGATCAGATCGACGGGACTATATGATTCAGGGTATATATAAGTTATTTATTTTATATGAGTCTAGATTAGGACAAGGTTCCATGATTATTTCTCACTTTATTTTTAAATATAGGTCTTTACATTTCTTCAAGTTTGTGTTCAAAGGTGCCGTTGATTTATTATTTACTTACGGCTGCATTTTAACACTGGGTTTATTGCACAAAGAGCTTCAATTGCAACAAAAACAACAACAGAGGTACATTAAAATAAACATTCATAATTTGATAATAAAAAATTATTAACTTGATAATAAAAAACTAAGGTCGAGCGAAAGTAGGAGCCGACTTTGAAAAAAGACGAAACTACGTGTACTTGCACCCCTAGCGAACGATACGTAGCCAGCTCAAGGTCAGGTCGGCAATGTTTGAAAATATTCCACGGTTAGTGGTTTACAAATTTACACAAATCGCTAATTTGTTTTATATTTTCATCCATCCTATGCTCCTAATGTTGATATGTAAATAGCTTGTAATTTAGTGTAAATATCGACTTATTGTTTACTAATGTTACTTATTTGCTGCTTATTGTTACTATTGTTACTTATTGTTACTTTATTGTTGTCTTATTTGTCTTTTAGTAGAACCGTTTAAATTTCTAATAACACACTCTAAACCGAGTCACGTCATGAATACACAACTGGAATTACAAATACATCTAGTTACTTGCAGTCTGCTAGTTAGTAGTAAATAGGAAATACATTAAGTTAAGCACAGGCCTTAACGGTCACCTGAGATCATAGCCTACACTGGGAGTCTCATATTTGCATTTTTAAGTCTCAATAGGGAGTATTTTGTTCACATGTTATCATCTTTCAAAATATGCATATGATTCCTATTCATATACACAAGAAGATTATCATTTCAATCTCACCAAAACCATTGAAGAATTTTAAAATGAAAACCATATTGCTACTTTAATGTCCAAGTTGAGGCTTGACCTTTGACCTTGACCCGGAAATTCACAATAGAGAACATCTTTGACCCATATGAAGTTTCATATGTATATATATGGTGACTCTAGGAAAGAGGATATGCTCTGAGCCCAGAAACAATATCGCTACTTCAATGTCCAGTGTGCTTGACTTTAAACCTTTTGACCCCAATATTCAATAGGAAAACATCTTTGTCCCATGGTATTAGACCATTATCCATATATGAATATATAAAAAAGGCTAACACTTTAAGCCTGGGAACCATTCTGCCAACAGACGGATGGACAGAACAACTTGACTTCCGTATCCCCACTCCACCCCCCCCAACTTGTTGGCAGGGGGTAATTAATTATTGATAAAGCTAGGCTTTCTGTTCATTCCAAAATTATTCATTTAGTCGAATTAATAACAAATAGATTAAAATGTTTTTTCAAAGTTACATAATAACACTGGTTGTATCAAGTTTGGCCCCACCTGGGGTCAGAACCCACTACCCGGGGTATCACACTTTTTACAATTTTTGGTAGATGTCCTTTCTGTTCTTATGACTATGCATTTAGTTTCTCTAAGACGTGCGGTTTTTGTAAAGAAGATTTTGAAAAATTTTCCATTATTTGGCATTTTTTTGCCCACCCCCAAGGCCCAGGGGTGCAAAGAGACCTGAAATTTACAATTTTATGTGCCCCTTGCCTAAAGATGGCTTCATACTAATTTGAAAAGAATTGGACTTGTATGTATATCAATAAGAAGGTTAAAATGTTCAATTTGTTAACACATTTCACCAATGGCCATTTTCTGGCCCACCCTTAATACCAAAACCCCGACCCCTGAGGATCCATGAAATTTACAATTTGATAATTAAAGGGCTCCCTACTCATTCCAAATATTCAGTTAGTTTCACATGATATCAATTAGCATTAAAGAAGATGACTTTTCAAATGCTTTAATATAACACTATGTTACCAAGTGGCCCCACCCTGGGGTCAGAACCCCCTACTCCGGGGATCAACCAAATTTACAATTTTGTAGAGGCCTTCCTGTCTCTACATCACTATGCATTTAGTTTCTCTAAGACATTGGTTGTAAAGGAAGAGATTTTTGATGAAGAAACTGGTCACCTTTTGGCAGTTTGTTGCCCGACTCCCAAGGCCCCAGGGGTGCAAGAGACCTGAAAGTTACAATGTATGGCCCCTTATCCCAAAGATGCTTTTCATAAAATCAAATTTGAAAGAATTGGACTTGTGGTTATCAAGAAGAAGTAAAAATGTTCAATTTGTTAACGGACGACGAACGACGACGTACGAAGACCAATGCAATATCACCTGAGTTTACTTCAAGTGACCTGAAAATGGATTGAAAACTCCCAGTCTAATTTCAAAGTAAAGTTTGCAAGATAAGTAATATTATCCATATGCACTATACTTTTTCAGAGTATTGCAACGGCTGATTTCGGCCCGATTCCATTTAAATTACGCGCACCAGTTTGAATGCCAGCAAAGTTTTGAATAAAAAGGGGAATAAAATATAACATTATAAAATAAAAATTAAGGAATGCGCAGATTCAATTTGTTGGCACGATCAGGGCTGTTAACCATAACGAGCAGCCAAAAATAAGAATTGACAACAATGCTTAAAGGCAATGCTTACTTGATGTATCTAGACCACCACGCTGATATTAAAAGAAACATTGTATGTATTTAGTCCTCTGTTCAACATACACCGTTGTCTTATATTTCCTCACGTTATATCTGAAAGGATTGATGGAAATTATGGTTAGTTAGTTATGTGAAAAATTTGTCCGATGAGAATGCGTTTTTCAGCAACTTTCTTAATGTTTGTGTTGTTTGTATTGTTGGGTTGTACATTTTCTTCCTAATTATCGAATGCAAAATTGATATTTGTTGTTTCCACATACCTTGAGATGATACTTCTGCAAAGCCACAGTAAAATTGTTTGTGAGAATAAGTAACATGGTTTCCCACTACGACTTTAACTCCAAGACAGCACCTCTCTGAATAAGACAATAGATATCTTTCAACACATGAAAACCTCAGACACAGCACCTTTCATTGTTTATGACCAATTTCCCGCAGCGATAAATAGTGCAGTTGTTCAAATAGTGTTACCACAAGGTTGTCCAAAAATGTTCTCAACTTCCCATTAATGGTACAATTTCAATTATCTGATTTCTCCTGCTTATGGTGTCTATGTCTTCTAAACAGATTTTTAAAACAAAAAAAAAAAGAAAGTTATTATATTTCAATGCTGCCCCTAACATGTTCAAGACTCGGCGCAAATTAAAACATATTCACATAAGTGCATCAAATGCATTACTGATTTTTTGGAACATATATTTTATTGAAATCTATAATAATTATGTAATCAAGTAAGTACATCCTTAAAGGAAGGTCATTGTTTAAGAGGTAGATATAGTCTGATACTTCTTCAGTGTCCTAATTCTTACAATACCTTTATATTTGTAAATAAAAGATTAAGTTATTCAAAATGTCTACTTTTTTGGTTTATGTTCAATATAAAATCCAAAACGAATGTTTCCATTTTAATGTAATTTGTTAATTTTGAGCTTATTCCCATATATGTTTACATTTTTTACAATGAAATTAAACCAGGCATTCGTTGTCCTTCAACATTTTTCACATTTGTCTGAGTTCAGTTTTTCTATTTTCACTGAGAAAAAAGTTTACTTTATAAAGATGATTGACAAAACGTAGCAAAGAAGTATTCAAAATTGATTCTTGCAACGCTTTTTCATACATATTACATATTCAGTCTCCAAGAAAATTTATCAATATTTTAGTTTATGGTTACATAGGTAATTGCTACCAGGGCGGAGCGAGGAATTCTGGTTAGGGGGGCGTGGATTTTTTTTCAGAGGCAGGGTCTGGGGGTCGCCTTAAGTACCCCAGCTCGGGCCAGGGCAAGGCCCTAGTGGGGTCCATGGGCGAAGCCCCCGAAGCCTCCTCAATTAGTGATTTTAGGCAGTAAAATTTAACAATATAATTAGCCCTCGTAGGTGAAGTTACACCCTTTCCAGGGCCCGTAAACAGGAATTTCCATTGGGTTGAGGGAGGGGCACAAGACTAAGGTATAGGAATTTAATAGTGCTAGTCAGGTTCCACCAGCTGGTCCAGATCCAGATAATCCTGGTAGGAATGGCTCTGGTAGGGGGTCAAGGGGCGAAGCCCCAGAAGCGAGAGGTTTTAGCATTCTTCAGGTTAAATGGGGGTGTGCACGGGCACCCAGTGCACCCCACTGGTACAAGCCTTCTTTATTACAAGTGTAAGAGCTGGCAGGTAAATGACTGAGATATTTGCACGTGTTTAAATGTGTTAATAGATCCCCGAGTACCCTAATCTTGAAAATTTAAGGGGGCGGCGCCCGCCACGCCCCCTCTAAATCCGCCAGTGTCATCGTGCGCGCTGCGCTGTCTCTCTCTCTCTCTTCTTCTCTCTCTCTCTCCTCTCTCCTCCTCTCTCTCTCTCTTCTCTCTCTCATCTCTCTCTCTCTCTCTCTCTCTCTCTCTCTCTCTTCTTACACATTCTCTCTCTTTTTAGGGGGACGCTTTCCTTGGATCCGCGCCTGGGGTTACATGGTCCGCATGGTTAAAAACAAACACGTTCACATTGCAAGATTTCCAAATTATTTCATACTCATTTAGTAAAGTTTACAGTTCAATAACGCTTTCTAGCTTTACATATCCGAACGATCAAGCAATTGGAATGGTGAATGAATTGTATGAACAAAATTAATGTACTGATGATAGTGATCGAAAACATTTATTGAATGTTTTATTATAATACGTTCGTTGTGCCCAAAGCTTGCGTTCCATTTGCCATTCAATGGCTATTGCCCGTCGTACTTCGTGCCCAGATTTGCGTACCCTGTACCAAAACATCGTGGTAGTACGCCCTTATAAGGCACGTGCCTACACATAATTTTTACAACCCCAAAAAATCTAATTCTTAAAATACCAGATATTCGCTTAAGATATTTAAACCCAACCGTGGTGTAATGTCAACACTTTCCATCATATATATGTGAACTATTAATTCAATCCATCGTGTATAAGAATAAGTCTACGCCTTGACTTCATGTAGCATAAATCATATACGGTACCAATTTTTATGCACCAGATGCGCATTTCGACAAATTATGTCTCTTCAGTGATGCTCAAACCGAAATGTTGGAAATCCGAAACATGAAAGTAAAACTTTATAAAAGTGATCAATGTAGTGCCAAAAGATTGGAGCCAAAAACTTCGAAGGATCAGAGCTATGCCTGAGGGAGATAATCCTTAATTTTGATATGAATTACTAATTTTACCACTGCAATTAAATACATATCCGTATTTCAAGCTAGTAACATAGTACATAGCAACTGGGCTGTTTGCATGTTTGCAATTAAACAATAAAATGCTTTCTTTGT
>CAJDSM010012571.1:0-22819 GCA_903981925.1 Ostrea lurida | reverse complement strand
GTAGGACGTAAAACAAGAAATAATCAATCAAATGTAGAAGTTCATTCTAAACACAATAAAATGTTCAGTGTCTTCTCATATTATTTTCTATGAAGCAATCTTTTTGTAAACATATACAAGGCTCGAGCCTTGTTTACATAGCGAAGATTTGTGAGCGCTGTATCTTACTTGTAACTCAACAACTGACTTTCAAATTTTTGCTGACCACTAGAAATAACTTGATTAAACATTTTAAACATCAAAATTGGCAATTTAATTTTTTTTAGTTCAAAACGTGTCCATGTCCCTTTAACAATTGCTATGATACACGTCAGACAGTATTCGACCCAATGACAGATTATATGGGCATATTAGATCATCCGGAAACGTTTGACTTACGAGATTGATCACTGTTCGTTATCTTTGTCTTTACATTAGCTTTATGTGCATTACTCCGAAATTATTCTTCCCACGTCCTCCTTCCTCGCAGAGGGTCGGTGGAATGGAATTTGGGCACATTTTTTAATGCCTACCCAAACTTCCACCCCCTTTTCATTGATTATTTCTGCCGCTTGCATTATATCTTTTCAGGTACAGTAACATTTGGCAGACATCCAGTCACATTGGTAATTTAGTAGACATCAGTGAGCGGTGTGAAGCCAGATCGTCACCTTCAAATTGATGGCTGAATGTCAATTTTGATGGTTGAATTTCAAGTTCTATTCGAATTTATTCTGTATACACAAAGGCAAAGATACGAACAGTGATCAATCTCGTGAGTCCCAAATAGAATACAAAACAAGAGTTGGATAAACACGGGCCTCTGGATACGCCAGAGGTGGGATCAGGTGCCTAGGAGTAAGCATCCTATACCGTGATGCGGTTCTCCTCGGTAAATTTTACCACGGTTCGATTCACGGTACAGTAAAACTTATCGCGGTTCAGTCGGTTCGTAATTATCCGTACCGTCCGTTTGGTTCGCGGTTTACAATTTCAAAATGGCGTTTGGAGAAAAAGCACATTACAATCGCCTCCTGCATTTCACAAATCTAAGATTTGGGATTATTTTGGATTCCGAAATACCAATAAAGATGGTAAGGCATATATTACAACTTGCAAGCATTATTTTGCTGGTGTTTCATATAAAACGGGGAACACTTCAAACATGGCGACTCGCATGAAACGCCATCATCAAAACATTGAAATTTCTGTTACTCGAAGTAAGCCCCTGCCACACTCACAGATGCGTTGCAGACTGCTTTAGGGTTGCTAACAGCCATATTGAGATTTAGCTATTGTACAATGAAGTGCTTCATGCTAAATTTAATTTTATCTTAAGATGCTTTGAGAAAAGTTTTAACATTCTACCAAGAAGTACAAAACTGTAATAATTAGTAATTGTTGTGTATAAAAGAATAAGATAACATTCCTTAAGTAAATGTGCAATATTAGCTCCTATGTACATCACCCTGTTCCTGCAACCATGAATATTCCAAAAAATTCTAATAATAATATGAGATTGCTGTTGAGTCTTCAAAACACCACAAGTTCATCATAAGTTGCAATAATGTTTTGAAATGCACTACCATAACGGCTCCAAAATAAATACACATGCATGAAAAAGTAGTTCCCATCTCTTGGACTTTCTATTTTTTAGCTCCAAATATTAAATTTCAATGCCTTGAAATGTAAATAAGATCTATTTTTAGTAATCATATTGAGTAAGGGCAGGTGAATCAATAGAAATATATTAATTATACTTTGATTTCACATATGCTGGACCGTGGGGATCCGGGTTAGAATAGGTCCCAGCACCCGTGCGTTCGGTGAGAGGCGACTGAATGGGCGTCAATCACAGCAGGTGTGGCACGAAAAAAAATTCCCTCCCGGCTCAAAGGCCCTGATGCGAGCATAGGCCTAAATTTTCGAGCCTTCATCGGCAAGATGTGACGTCTCCATATGAGTGAATATTTCTCTAGGAACGTTAAATAATATAATCAATCATCCCATATGCTGGTATTTCACCTCTCTTTGGAGATGCGTTATTATATTTGTATAAAAAGACATGTTGTTGACTAACATTACCTATGTAATTGGCATGATATCCTGTCTTGGTCCCTACGGACATGGTCAGACATGAACGAGAATTCTCCAAAAGAGAACAGATAAACCTCCGGGATTCGGTTTCGACTACAGATCAGAAGAATCGCAGGTTTTAAGATCCATGTAAAACGTGTGCAAGTCATATCTTATTATAATCAATATGCTACAATAATGATCAGACCACAATTCACGAAATCAAACCATTGCTAACAGTTAAAGTTACCGTTGTTGCACCAGGAAACTCTCCTCTTTACTCAAACTTCGTGCCAATTTCTACTTTTCACTTCAAATATATAGTGCATATAAAGTTAGAAATTATTATCAACACAATCTAAAAAAAAATGAACAAAATATTGTATAATTGCAAAGATAAAATAATTCGCGTATTGCTTGCCCATAACTAACATATAGAAGAAAATTTGGGGTAAAATATTTAAACCATGATGCGACCGTGGGCCGTGAAATAGTCCCAGGCTATCCCTGCGTGTCGTAAAGCGATGACATGGGGCGTCATATCGATGAGAAACGAAAAAACCGAGGCCGGTCCACAGGTTGGCACGTAAAGATCCTCCCTGCTCAAGCCACGATGCCGAGCAGGCAATTAGGAGCCCTTCCGGTAATGGTGGACGTCTCCCATATGAGTGAAAATTCTGGGGGGACTTAAAACAAGAAATAATAATCAATCAATCACCATGATGGCTGGAAATGTAGTAAATCTCCTCAACTCATGAATATTAGAAACCACAGAGATCGGAGTTTTCATGATATTTTATTCAGTTTGTACTGAACAGATTGTACTTTTATTCTGCATATAATGAACGGCACGTATAATGCTTGATGCTCTTACGACATGATCACAATGTTGTTTATTCTTGTAAACAATTTTCGGAAAGGTCTCTCGTCCACGTAGGTACATCATAATCCCAAGTTTTATCAGATTAAGGTATTATCTGACAAAGAAAACTCACTGTCATGCGCTATACTTCAAGATGATTTTCGCTGTAAGTTTACTTCATTTGAAATGTAATTGTCGCAACGATGTACAATAACTACTCACTATACACATTCATCAAAGTATTTTGAAATGATATTATTGAAAGATTCGATGCATTTCATTTCAGTATAACGACATGCTTTTGAAAGAAAATAAACTTCTTTGGTACTTCATAATTGTTAGTTCTGTAGTTTTCACTGTTCTGATTCAAGATGTGCATCACCTTAAGGTTAAATCTTTGAATACACCTCGAAGTCTTAGTATCTCCCAATATATTGGAAAATTCATTGCTACTGACCCTACTCCATCGTGGAGAACTCTGGGTTTAAGCAAATGGTACATGTATCTGTGTTAGAACCAAAATATCAGCTACCGTCAAGAACGTATTTCGGCGAGACTATAATTCTAGAACTTTATCAAGAGACTCAAAACATGGTTATAAATGTTTTGTAATAGCTACTATGATGTCCCTAACAACTAATGGGTGGACGTCTAGGGCTACACAGAGTTATGTGACCGTAACAGCTCACTTCATCGACAGGTCTTGGCTTCTAAAAAGTTATGTGCCTCAAACAAGGCCCCTGTTTGAGTCGCATAAAAATGAAAATGTAGCAGAGGTTTTGAAGAAAGCAGTTCATGAATGGAACATTGCTAAGTATCACAAAACAGCATCATCTGCTGAAACTACACAGAAACCCATTGACAACAGATAATACTGCCAATATTGTGAAAGCAATTGAAGTTGCAGGTTGTGAATTTTCACCTCACATACGCTGCTACGCTCTGCGGCTCATTGCTTGAACTTAGTTGCCCCAAAAGCTAAAGTTGCTTGAACGTATTAGACGAGTCGTGACATTTTTCCATTCAAGTTCAACTACGACACATGTTTTGAAGGAGAAACAGAAAGCGCTCGAGCTTCCAGAGCACAAGCTTGTTCAAGATGTAAGAACCAGGTGGAATTCCAGTTTTAAAATGATAGAAAAATACTTAAAACAACAGCCCGCGGTGTATGTTACATTCCATCACAAGGACATTAAAAATATCAAAGATATTGTAACATTGACCGAAACTGAAGAGTCCCAGGCTGAGGAACTTGTAAAGATATTAGAACCACTGGAAAATAAAATCGCCACAATACTGTGCACTGACCACTTGCCTACAATTTCACTGATACACCCTATGAGAGAAATGCTTTTGCAAGCAATGACGAACAATGCTTCCAATTCACAAATGGCCAATCAGGCACTATGTTGTTTCTTTCTTAAAAAGCAGTTATTATTTCAAGTAGATAAAAGTGAAAAGAAATAAATAGAGAAAGTCTAAAGAATATTATAAACTAGAATATTTTATGCGTATACATATCAATGTGTTTCTTGAATGTACTCAATGCAGTTGAAATTAGTGAAATTATCTTTTATTAACCTTTATACAGGTGAAAGATGCCATTAAAAAGGACTTTAAAACCAGGTACAGATTCATCTGTTATTAGAATTTTGGAAGTCAGCTTTGCCTTGGACCCTAGGTTCCGATCATTGCCATATCATGACTCAGGAAGGAAATTGGAGACATCATACTACATATTTTATCAGCAGAAAATCAGGTAAACCAAGTAAAACAAAAGATATTAATTTATTATAAATAATTTAATGGCTTATTTCAAGATTCATTTAGATTCAGTTGATTACTAACACCTTTATTGAATTTGTTTAGCCGTTTATACTAAATGTTATTTCAACCTTTTATATTTATGAATTACTAATCGATTTAGCAGTGATGATTTAAATAATTGTCAGTTTCCAACATCTTGTTCAATGAAATTGAATGCTCCATCTTGTATTTCTTAAATCAGCTGCAATTTTGATTGGTTGGTGAGTAACATTTTCAAAATAAATAAATAATGATGATCAGACGAATGTACTATGTTTGTGCTGAAATATTCTATGAATTTATTTATTAAATTCTCTTGATTAATTTCAATTTAGTAAATAAGAAATTCAAATGAAAGGGAAAAAAATTAAATACAGTCATTTCTGATTTTCAGGTTGTGGTGAAGAAGGAGGCTTTGACTGATTTGACCAGTGACACTGATGCCCCTCCTCCAGCTGCTCAATTGCCAAGCCTAGATATGGAGATGACACAACCTGAAGATCCACCTAAAGGTACATATACATAGACTCAGTTTATATGCTTTGGTTTAATCCAAAGTTCTTATTTTATTTCTTTTATCACTAATTAAGCAGCAGTCCAGTAAAGAAGTCAGCAATGAAGGATTTCTTTGGAGATATCTTTGTGACAAAAGTGGAGCCAGGGAAGCAGAGCAGAAGTCACCAAATACAGAAATGAGCCAAATCTTCATCTAGACTCTAATCCACTTCTTTGGTGGAAGGAGAATGAGGATAGGTTCTCCCTCCTGTCTAAATTAGCCAAATCATTGCTTTGCATTCAAGCCACTCCTGTTCCTTGTGAACGGGTATTTCCTTTGCAGGGGATATTGTTTCTGCTCAAAGGTCAGCCCTCAGCCGAGAGCAAGTGGAAAGGTTGATATTTTTAAAGAAAAATATGAACATTTAACATGCACATGTTTGATTTGTACAATAATAAATTATAACATAATGATGATTTGTTTTGTTTTTTAAACCTATTCTATTTCTTTTGTGAAAGGTATGTATCGCGATACGTATCGTATCGTGACCTGAATATCGTGAATCGTATCGTGAGTGTATTGTTGCAGCCCTAAATCATCCCCTGTTGACCGGTCACACCCGCCGTGAGCTCCTTGTCTTGATCAGGTAAACAATTATCCGTAGTCAAATCAGTGTATGAAAAACGGCTTAACAATTGCTATAAAACACATTAGACAACATTTGATCCTGCCTTCGCTTTCGTCGAAGGTCCGTGTTGCCCTACACTCGATTTTGTATGTGTTTTTTGGACTATGATTACGTTTGATACTTTGTTACTTCGCCATTTTATATCTAATGGCAGGCAGACTAAATCGTTATAACGAACATAGAATTAACAAAAGTTGTCTTTAAACGTGACTGTTGAAACCCTGCAACAACCTTTTGTAAGTAGCCTGCCTCGATTCGAAAACTGATCATACGCAGAACAAGCTCTTGCGTATCGAATAAAATGAGAGACATACACGCCATATGCAGGTGATGGTAGAATATTGCTACATACGTATGGGCGGTTGACGGTGGAGAAGCTGAAATCGTCTCGTTTGTCATAACGTTGAGTTGTTAGTGTGCCGTTAATGTCTATATTCAATAAAATATCCAAGTACAAAGCAGATATTGAACTTTTATTTCTAGTTCGCTTGGATAAATTGAAACGACATATTGTTATCAATAGATAAAACGTCGTCAAGGCCTCCGCTAGAGACTTCTTTTCATGTATAAGCTTTTGAGTGAATTTTGACGTATAAGAATATAAAAACAGGTCAGCTAACAAAGGAGAACAATTCGTGCCCATGGGAATTCGATTAACTGTAAGAGTTAAAAATGCGTCGGCAGCTTGCTGTTTCCAGTTTCGGCGACGCATAATATGTTGCTTTTAAGAGTGAGGCCTGTTGTTCGGCGAGCCCGCAGTTTGTTATAAATGTTGCTTCTGACCACTGTGGTCGATAAACGAATATATTTACATATTGTTTTTCTGAAGAAAAATAAGGCGACGTGGTGTTGTTAATATTGTCAAATATTTATGGCCATGCTTTTAATAAATCGGACCCGTGGGGGTCCGGGTTAGAATAGCCCCCCCCCCCCCCCCCCCGCCACCCCCCCCCCCCCCCCCCCCCCCCCCCCCCCCAACATCCCCTTGCGGTTCGTAAGAGGCAAACTGAATGGGCGGTCATTCGGATAAGACCGGAAAAACCGAGCCCCGTGTCACAGCAGGTGTGCACGATAAAGATCCTCCCTGCTCAAAGGCCCTGAGTGCCAGCACAGCCTAAATTTGCAGCCCTTCACCGACAATGGTGACGTCTCCATATGAGCGAAATATCTCGAGTAGGGACGTAAAACAATAAATATCAATCATCTAATAATTTAGGATATATATGCATTTCTTTGTAATGTATTAGAGGAAAGAGAGTTCATGACGCTTTCTAGAATTCGAAAAAACCGTAGCAAGTAGATGAGCTGACAGAATGGAGAGGGTGATTCTGTTGCAAAGCCATAGCAAGCAAATAAGACGACACAAAGGAGACAGCGATTCAAGAGAACTGAGTTTGTTGTACAAACGCCATCAATGACTTCCAATTAAACGGATTAATCCCCGAGACATTTACTTATCAATTGAACGTCAACATACTACTGTTTTGTACAACAAATCATCAAATGACCGTTGACGTAGTGTTTTTATCTTCAAATTCCAAGTGTTTTCAACTGGCGGTATACCACACCAAAGGAAAATCTCAGAAAGCACCCCCGAACATCAAATGTTCACCTGTTAATAGGGACTTTATCTTTCAGCTTTCATTCGCTTTTCAGATAACGAGTCGCTGATCTATCATCTTCCCCTTTTCAGGTTTCTTCGCTCTTGAACTCTGGGTATGAAAAATGTGGCGACATGTTTAAGGGATGAAAAGGAGAGGATCTTGTTTATGCACACATATATATTACTCCATTAAAGTTCAAGTGCCCTCAATTGCTTTTAAAAATTTCATTCATGTACTCCTCAACATACAATGCAAACAACAAGATAATGCACTAAAGATTGATGGTTATGACAAACTTTGTGGTTGAGTGCAACTCTAGTTTTGTCAAAACAAAATAAATCAAGCACCAGTTTAAAAACATGAAACTAAAACGAGTATATCATTTTGGAAATAGAATTATCGTTGAATTCTGGACATGTGTCCATAAACAAACTTTCTGAACTTGACACAAAGTAGTTGATGTTTAAATTTTGGTGAACTAAAGAATGTTGGGTTCACATGCATGTACACTGTACATTGCTTCATATCTATATTCTTGTTCAAATGTAAGCATATAAAGATCTCCCTTCATATTTCCATTTGCAATTACAAGTGTGAGCCTCAATTCGAAAACTTGTATTGACTCTACATTACGTTTTTGTTTGTGCGAAGTATACATATTGCAGAAATAGATTGCTAATATAAAAGCCATATAGGATATTACAACTGGCTATAAACAACAACATACATTTGAATTTTTTGCCGTAGTCCTAATCATGGACTTATATGAAGCAGTAAAGCTTTTATCGCTGCAACAAAAACGCTTCTTTAAGATATTTTCATACATGTGTGTATTTTCATACTTACACAAGTGAAACAATCTAATTCTCGTTTATTTTCCCAAGCCTAAACCTTTGAATCTCACTTTCCTCGACGCTTCTGCCTTTTTAGGCTCACCTGAAACCGAAGGTTCAATGAGCCTTCTCTTGATCACTGTGTGTCTGTCTGTCTGTCTGTTCCCGTATTCTGTCCATTTTCGACCATCTCTTCTCAAAGACCACTGGGACCAAATTTCAACCAAAATTGTCACAATCATCCTTGGGCTTTAACAGGGGAATATCACCGTATTGTCAAATGAAGGGACCAGGCCCCCTTCGCAAAGGGAGAGATAACTGCGCGCAGAAAATGCAAAAATAGGGTGACGGGCATCTTAAAATCCTCTTCTCAAGACACCACTGGGCCAGGAAAGTGAAATTTATATGGAAGCTTCCCTGATATAAGGGATTCAAGTTTGTCAATCATGACCCCCGGAAGGAGGGTACCGAACTGGCCCGCCACAATAGGGGAATTCAAAGGTATTTACAATATGATTATATAGAATTTTTTTTTAGAAAAACTCTCTTCTCAAAACCACATGTGGCCAAGAAGCTGAAATGTGAAATGGAAGCTTCTGAATATAGAGGGAGATTCAAGGTATTGTTCTCACTGACCCCCGGGGGTACCAGATCTGGAGGCCATAGGGGATCACAAAGTTTTACATATGATTCTTATATGGAAATTTCTTGAAAAATCCTCTTCTCAAGACACGGACCAGGAACAGCTGAAATTATATATGGAAGCTTCCTGATATAGGGGATTCAAGTTTTCGTTCAAATCATGACCCCGAGGCGGTACGATTGGGGCCACAATAGCGGGATCCAAGGTTTTTACTATGATTTATATATGGAAAAACTTTAAAATCTTCTTCATCAAACCACTGGACCCAGGAAAGCTGAAAAATTTATAGTGGAAGCTTCCTGATATAGAGGAGTTCAGTTTGTTCAAGATCATGAGGGGGACCCGGGGTTACGATGGGGCCACATAGGGTTCAAGAAGTCTTTCACAAGATTTAATAGGAAAAAATGTTTTTGAAATTGTTCTTCTCAAGCAACCACTTGGGACCAGGAAAAGACTGAAATTTTGATCTGGAAGGCTTCACTGAATAGCAGGAGATTCAAGTTGGTCCAAGTCATGACCCCCGCGGGGACAGATAGGGGGCCCCAATAGGGGATCAACTTTACATGCATGGTATAATAGGAGAAAGATCTTATTTAAAAATACTTCTTCTCAAGAACCACTGGGGGGGACCAGGAAAGACATGGAATTTATATGGATCTTCCCTCGATATAGTGGAATTCAGGGGGTTCACATCCTGACCCCCGGAGGTACGATAGCGGCCACAATAGAAGAGATCAATGTTATTACCCACAATGAGAATACATAATAAGGAAAAACATCATTATAATGCATTCATTCATTGCACAACACGACACCAACTTGGACTAGGGAAAGCCTGATATGTGGAGATATCAAGTTTTGTTCAACCTAATGACGCAATAGGGGGATGAATGACCGCCACCCCTCAAATCAAGAGGGATCAAAAGTTACACAATACAGGCAGATATCATAAGAGAATTCTTAAAAATCTTTCTTGAACCTGAAGAAGGGTAATATCTTTCTGTATAACTCTCCTGATCTATGCGAAAGTAGATTAAGAGTTGGTATTCAGATAATGCCTCCCCTCACATATCATGGTCGTTAGGTTTACAATGGTACCTTCCTATAATCCCACAACTACCTGCTTCTTAGTGAACGAGCATGTGTCAGAGTGAGCGATGTGGCCCATGGGCCTCTTGTTTCGGTTTCCTTCCTTTTTTCATAATTTTTGTCATTGGTGTTTGTGTGTACAGTATGCATAATTATGTGTGTATGTATATATACATGTAGATATGGCTGTGTGTATATGTATCTGCATCTTTTTTTCTAATTACATAAAATAGATGTATCAACACGTATTTGACTTATTGTGACCTTTATGTAGGGTAAAAGTCAAACTAGGCTGTACCTGCTTGCCCAATCCCATTCACTTGTTTCTGACCTAAATGTTGCTCAGAAATAAATATCTACATTTTACTTTAATTCGTTTCTGTTGGAATTCCCAGTTGTTAAATTAGACATTATATCAAATTCCATTTGCCTATCATTGTATTTGTACAAATATCAAGAAATTAGCATTGAAATTGTAAATATTTAAAACGAAGCATTTCTGCAATTGTCTTCAGTAAGTATTGTATATTGCGTATCATTCTCAAGGCCATTTCTTCTGCGTGAATAATCCTGATGTCAACATTTTATTCATACTAAAAACAAAACTGATTTAAGGAAAGGAAAATAAAATTTGAGAAGTCTATACATAATGCCGGGACCAAGTCTGGTCTTGAACTTTCTATTGTATGTCGACGACACGTCATTATCGTCACATCAATAAACTCTTCATTCATATCCTCATCCTAGAGTTTAACCACCTCTTCTCCAGTATTTCGAATAATGCAGTCATATAAAAATCGGCATCTTCGCTTCTACGGAGCGTCCTTAAAATTTTCAACTTTCCACCCGCATTTTCTGTTGCCATGCGATGCCTAAAAAGTCAAAACAAATCTATAATTGGATGTTTTGTAATCAGGAGGATACCCAGAATAGTACGAATTTTATCCCTTGTAAATAGCTGCATGCGGCGAATCGCACAAATGATGTTGAGTAGTACTGGGGTCCTTCGTTGGCAGTGTTTTTTTTTGGGGGGGGGGTCTTCCAGCAGTCTGTTGGGGATCCTGTGGGCGCGGGTTGTGCTCCTTTCATTGCCCACCTCTTTGTTTTGTATTCTGTTTGGGACTTACCATCGACACAAACCACGGTTTTTGAGTCCACATAAGATCCCTCAAACTGTGGTTGTCTGATGCTATTTTTCTTTCCTCATAAATTATGCATGACCGGTAGGAACCAATCATATCACGCCCAACCAAACTTTGTTCTGATAGTCCTAACAAGTCCCATCCAATCATAAGGTACGAAAAGGTAAAAAAAAGTTCAGGCATATTTAATGAGAAAAGAACTGTTTGGACAGGATTGACCCACGGGTGATGAGGGAGAGAATCGATAAGAAGCACCCGTGGGTTACTGACGATGGAGAGAATCGATAAGAAGCTTAAGCACCCGTGGGTTACTGACGATGGAGAAGTACGAGATTGATCACTGTTCCTTATCTTCGTGTTTTCATAAACGTGATCATAAATTGGTATGTCTTGAATTATACAGAGATCTCACACAATAAAAAAAATATACAGAAAACTAAAAAGAGTACAGGAATTATTTCAGTCAACTATAATACTAATTTTTATAAATATATTAGAATAATGCTTATACGGTACCAACTGTAAACTTTAATTAATCGAAAGTGAAATGTGATATGTATCTACTCACTGGATAACCGCCTACTGGTATCACGTGTGAGGCACCGAGACACGGTAGGCGTTGGCACGTAAGAGATTCAGAGCTCCCACTGCTATGACCTAAATACAATGTACAAGTCAAAAGAGATTTAACTGTAAACTGGTTCCTAGCTGCGCAAAGCTTGTTATTCAATTATCATATAAAATCTATATATAAATGTATACGAGTATGAAAGGGCCAGTGGGAACTATTACCAGTAATAAAACAAAATAATTAAGAAAATTAATAAACTTCGCGTTTTCATGATTGTTGCCTCGGCTTTTATATTCAAAACCAACATTTCGCAACCGAGGTTATCCTGCATCATTCAAGAAAACAAGAACTTTATTTTTGTTTCACTACGGCGAAGAAATATACTGCCGATTGTTTATGTAATTTCGTGACGTCATGGATTTTTAAAGTAGTTAGTTAATGATATTAATCTATCGGATATCTTCGGCACTGAAACCCCTTAGTTCACACAACTGAACCCCACTGTGTGTTCTAACAGGGTGTAGAAAAGCAGAGATAAAAAAACAGTGATCAATCTCGTAAGTCCCAAATAGAATACAAAACAAGACTTTGGCAAACACGGACCCCTGGGCACATCAGAGCCACCACGTGGGATAAGGTGCATAGGAGGAGGAAGCATCCCCTGTCGACCGATCACACCCGCCGTGTCCCCATTATCATGTTCAGGTAAACGGAGTCAAATCAGCGTATAAAAAACGGCTTAACAATTGCAATGAAACACACCCGACATCATTTGACCCAGTAACAGGCCATATTAGCATACTAAATCGCTATAACGACCATAGAATTTGCGAAATGCTGCCTTTAAACTTAACTGTTGAAATTCCTACAACAACTTATTTGGTAACTAAGACGCCTACCTCGATTCAGAAACTGATTATACGCAGAACAATCTCATATGTTCGAAACAGTTGAATTTTGAAGGATTAAAATTGATGTAAAATACAAAAAGAATCAAGATCCCCCCCAAATAAAAAAAACAAACAAACACACATACCCCTAAAAACCCCAATAATTTTGTCTTTAATATGAAAAATACAAATGCATGTATTTACAAATCTAAGGGACAGCGATTGGTACACGTAGTTCCAACGTATGTTACTCTAGAATGAAAATTACTTATCCTAAATCAATGTACATAATATTATAGTTTATTTTTATTTTCATTTCATAGTCGATCTATAATTCATTACAGTACGTACAAAAATTGTTTCTGGTGTCTTTCTGGCGTTCAATTGCGCCAAATTTATCATGTGTGCCGCAAGGCGAAAGCACAATGTGTTAAAACTTGTTAATATTATACTTAGACATTTTAATATATTTTATTGTCTATCGCCAACATATACTAAGCGGTTGAATCATACCGGTATTTTATTGCCAATTTTGACAAAAGAATTGGATATAAATTGTATTTGAATACCCTATACCACTTAAAAGTTTGATGTGGGCTAATTTTTTGAAAACTATAAGGAAAATATTTCGTAAACATTTTAAATGTTTCGCTCTCTTCCGTCTGTCTACTATCTTATCTAATCGTTAATAAATGTAGCTTCCAGGTCACATGTCATCATTTGTAACACATATTCCTTGTCTCCAAGCATTCTTATGACCAATTACCATATCAATTTTAAAAAGTAAATAATTATAATAGTGCATGAACGGACGATGATTAAAAAAGGAGTTAAAAAAGAATAGGAAATAAGAAGTTCAGATTTTGATGATATACGATTAAGATTTTTAATTATGATGTAGAACTTCATTTTTTTAAAAATAGATTTTATTATTAATACTGAAAATAAAAAGAGAGCATACAATTTAAAGAAAAAAATGAACTCTACATCACCATTATATATTTTACGACATCCAATTATAGGACTTCAAATGAGCTTTACCACTGTATCTAGATCGGCAAAATAGGCACAACTTCAATCATTTGAAATTATTCTAAATTTAAAATCAAAAATATGTTAATGTCGGTCGACAGCAGTAGATAAGGTTTTACGAGATATAAGTGCATGGACTTTACAATCAATAATTCTGATATCTTGTCAAGCTTCTAACCAACACTAACTCTTTCAATGATAGCACTATATTTTGAAGTGCAGGTGTCCTGTAATTTCATATTGCTAATTGTTACTCATATCATTGAATTATTTGTGGATTGTAATTGTCACAAAATGTTTTGTAACAGTTATATATGTACTCTACAAAAAGAGAACGTAAAACTGAAAATTCACTCTCAGTTTTCACAAAGGTACATTTACCAATTTAAAAATGATAACCATCAAATTCAGTATGGAATATTAAAATCTTAATTTCTTTTTACTGAAATTCAAATTTGTTGCCTTATTTTCCCGCTATACATGGTAGGGGCGTTTTATAAATTTGAACTTTTGAATTCATATTGAATACCTTATTTGATTATCTTGGTTAGCATAATGTTTGAGTTTTTTGAAAATTGGCCCAGACTGGATCATTTAGTTAAGAGGAAATACACACCAATGTTAACAAAAACTGTTCCCTGCTATTTCCGTTTCTAAGAAGAAATGGTGACACTGTAAAATTAAGTGACAGAGTCATATTTTGTCTTTGCTAGGTTTATTTTATATAACCTTGGAATTTTAACGAAGGCATATTCATAATTCAGGTCTTTATTTAAATTCCGTCAATCAATTACGGGTAATAGGTAGGATATATGTCGCCTTCATGTCATTTGTTATCCTTCAGAAGGACTTCATTTGGCAGGATCAATGCTGCTCATTAAAATAATTGATTTGCAAGATGACTGGATTTGATTTATTGATATGAAAAATTATAACAAACTAGTTAATTCTCAAGGTAAGTGGAACACAAAAATAGACTATACTTAATTTGATACTCAATTGTGTACGATGTTTAGCTTAACACATATGGAGTTAAATCTCGCATATCTTATACTCTCGAGCTCGCACCCTGTACTTCCTCGTTTACAGAACTGAAGCTCGCACACGTACTTCCTCGTTTAACAGAACTGAAGCTCGCACACTGTACTTCCTCGTTTACAGACTGAAAGCTCGCACACTGTACTTCTCGTTACAGAACTGAGCTCGCACCGTACCTTCTCGTTTACAGAATGAAGCTCGCACACTGTACTTCCTCTACAGAACTGAAGCTCGCAAAGTTTTACTTCCTCATTTACAGAACTGTAACTCACACTTAGTATTTCCTCATTCTATACAAATGTAACTGAAGTTCACACATTGTACTTCCTCATTTATAGAACTAAATCTCGCGCACTGTACTTTCTCGTTTATCCTCCTAAGCACCTGATCCCACCAATGGTATGTTTGCCGGGATTTATGAAATTGATCATTATCTTCATTTGTTCAAGAAAGTATGGCCGGCGACACATCACTCCAGCACTTTTCATGAAGCGCGTTTCATTAACAGTATGTGGACGTGACGTTGCAGTTCATACCCTCATGTAATTCATTTCTTCTCATATGTACAGTCTACTTTCATTTTTGTCGGAACTTTATTTTTCTGTTTATGAGGAAATGAATTTCATTATTTGTATCAAAGTCAACAGTATTTTAAAAGATTTGTCGTTTGCAGATATAATAACAATGGAAGCACGGGCTAGTTTGTATAATCGGTGAAGGTATCCACTACTTTAAACGTATTTTTATGCTGATTTGTATTACATAAACTTTATTTCATTCAAAGAAGGTAAAGAATTAGTGCTCTATTCTTCCTCGGAAAAGTAACTTGTCTTTTACATTTAATAGCAGAGTATCAGTTATATTTTAATTTACTATTTTTATGAAATGCCATATTCTTTTAGATACGCTAAAACTGCCATTTTATTACTAGCTAGTAAAATCAACAGCTTATCGATTGAAATCTTTAATGAGACTTTTTAATTCTTTACCAGAAACTTTTAAAAACATACAATTTCGATCAAACTGGTACGGAGATAATATTCATATTTACAACAAGTGTTTTTGTTTTATTAAGTTGACCGCCTCATACATTGCATTGTTGTGTGTGTACCTTGTAATTGTGCAATCATTTTGGAGTAGCAATCTGCGTGAGCAGATCAAAGGATGTGATTTTGGTCAGATTGGTAATTGTGTTTTTAGTTGATATTGTTTTAAAATATCATTACAAATCCCGATGTTAGGTAAATTATCTATACGGGGGGGGGGGGGGGGGGGGATTTGTTCTAGTTTAATGTAAAGCAAATGAAGGTCACAATGATTTCTGAAAGCAGTGTATGACAATCAGCTGGTCTGTGATGATCGAAAAGATTATATTATATATTTTGTGGTAAAGGATACATATTTGTAAAATTTTTGCAGAAATTACGCAACTTTTAGGATGACATATGCATGATCTACTTATATTTTCTAATGCTAAGACAATTATTAATTCAGAGATCAAATATATCGATCTAGATATTTGTCTATGAATAGCAAATCAACCACATTTTAAGTAAAACCGCACAGTCTACGGTAGATAATTCGTGTTATATGTAGAACTATCATAGGATAGGTCTGTGTCATAAAGATTACACCCACTGAAGTTGTCTCTCGTAAAGCTCAAAACTTAATAGTCAATGTTAAAGAATTTTCATGATGTACACTGTACTACTAAACAGAGTACGCTAGAGTTCGCTGACAAATGTTCATACTTTAAGGCAACTAAATTATTTATTCAGTTTGTATATAATTTTAATAAACATTAAATTATCACAAAATAACATTGCAATATTTGTCTAAAGAATTTGTTTTGAGCGATATTTTGACCAGAAAATAGCATCCTGATCACAGGTGCTTGTGGACAGGACTTCCGCGATGATAAATCCTATTTTTATATTTTTGAATGTTCAATTCCTTGGATATTACAGGTGTAAGAGTATATATAATATTGCTTATTAGGCACATTTTCACCCAACAGGGACTGATTTAGAGTATCAAATGTAACAGGGAGGGAGGGAGGGACTGAAATTTATACCCGGGTCCCACGAATTCACTACCGACGCCATTATGTTTCGAGTTCCGGCCAAGTGTAAAGGCGCGCACAATACATACGTTTTACAAAGTATGGCTAAGACAAAATGCTAGTTTGAAAACTAAAAGAAACAACTCATTTTAGTACGTATACACCTTTCATATTTATAGACTTTGAAAGTACAGTAAGTCAACGATTTGCTGTACAAGTATTTTATTTAGCCACTGTCACATCAACCAGTCCACAATGCATTTCATTTTGAATCTGGAACATCAACGAGCAACACAGTTAAATTATTACCAGCAACCACACAGGTAATGAATCGCAGAGACGAGTCTTGACTCTGGGTAAACTCGCATGAAAGCAGGGCATTTGTTTTGCATACAAAAAGGAAATGCTCGCTGTGGTTTTGGACATGATTGAGTAGATAGTAAATCCTTGGTGGTTTTGTTTGAAGTAAGACTTAACTACAAAGACGAATGACACAATCCTAAACTAAATTGATTAGATATTGGGTCGAAGGTATTCTCGGGGGTTGTGAGGAATTGCGAGATCTTAAAGATGATAGTGCTTATGTACTTAGGACTTAGTTGTTAGGAATACATGGAATTATAAAAGAATCGCATGAAAGACAAGGTCTTTACTTTACCCCCAAACTCTTTGCCAATGCCTAGCTTATCTTTTACAAAGGCTTCCATCCTAACATATTCACGTCGTTTCGGGGATGGGGAGGTGGGTAGCAATCCAAGAGCGATGACAACAATGGCAATGTTGATCACAGGAGAACATTTGGGGACTATTTAAACGTGAAAATGCCTAGTCTAATTATTTAAGAGGATACTCTGGTTCGGTGTAACATTAATACAATACCACGCTGTTAAGGAACAACTCACTTGCTCAACCGATCGAGCTAAAGGATGGAAGTAGTAGTACTCTAAACCTGAAAATTTGAATTCGGTGTGAAATTGTGTTATAACTAATATAATGATTTTGCACGAGTCATTAACCATAATCATGAACAAAGTTAAAATCAACTAGAAGGTTGAAGATTTTATCAAAATAGATATTTCAGTTATTTTGAATATACGTACATGTATAACATATAGAATGGAAATAAATTTTTGTGTGGGGGAAAGTAATGTCATTTTGCTTCATTCAAAGCCTCTGGATAGATTTTCTAACACAGATAGCAGTAACAAAAGTTTATAAACTTTTTTTCTGTTCATTGAAATAATCTATACTTATAATTAATCAATAAATGTTGCCAATGAACTTTGAAACGCTTGCTCCAGAGTTACTTCTTTCATCTTTAATATTGTTTCATATAGGTGAAGTCCGTAAACTATAAGAGATTTTTACTTATTCTCTGCGATTTTTTATATTTATACGATGTGAAGTAATTCCGTAAATTGTGTTTTTAATTATTGGTGTTTGATTTTGATCTTATAAAGTGAATAAATTTCGGTAATTTTGAATAAATAAAATAATTTAGTATTGAATCAGCCGTATTGAAATTTCCAGAAACTCTAACATGCATGTTCCAGAGTAACTACTTGCACCTTTGATGTTGTTCTATTGGAAGTGCAGTCCGCAAGCCAATACTGAATTTTGAAATTGAACTACCCAGAAATAGCGAAATGCGAAAATAAATTTCATTTACAAATTATTTATGCAATTCTTTTAGATCCCATTGTTTTCTTTAAAATCTCTAGTCACCTAACAAATCACATAACCGTAATTTTCATTTGAATTGTTCGATTTTTGTCCTTTTTGTAATTCTTTTGGGCTCCATAAAAACTTTATTTATCAAATAAGCCACATTAATTGTCATTTGAATTTTCCTTCTTTGTAAAATAATCCTTTTAGATCACCTTGAATTCCGTAAATCCCTATATCATATAATTTTATATGAACTTTCCCATTTCAGTCTTTTTCCATTCCATTTGGGTCCGTAAAATCTTTTATTCACCTAATAAGTACTAGTTTCGGGAATAAGTCACAATAATGTTCTTTTTTTTAAGTCTTGGATTTATAAAATATTTATTCATCTGATAAATCACTTAATTTTTCATCTGAATTGCTCCTTTTTTGTAAATCGACGCGTCCCCCATTGTTGTCCCACCGTAACCCCGGGGGTCATGACTCGACTGTATCAATAATATTTCATATAAATTGAAGCTTTTCTGGCCCAGTGGTTCTTGAGAAGAAAATTGTTAAAGATTTTCTGTATATATTCACAAGTAAAACTTTGATCCCCTATTGTGGCCCCACCATACCCCTGGGGATCATGATTTGAACAAACTTGAATCTCCACTATTGTCAATATCAGGAAGCTTTCATGTATATTTAAGCTTTTCTGGCCCAGTGTTTCTTAAGAAGGTTTTAAATGACACCACCCAATTTTTGTGATTATCTGCCCCTTTGATGGGGGCCCAAGGCCGATCCTTCATTTGAACAAACTTGAATCCCCTTTACCCAAGGGTGATTTGTTCCAAGTTTGATTCAATTCTAGAGAAGAAGTCGAAACTGAAAAGTTACGGACAGACGACGGACAACAGGCAATCAGAAAAGACCACTTGAACCTTCGGTTCAGGTGAGCTAAATAGGGATGCATTGGACATTCCTTGACGTATGGCACGTGTACAACACTTTTACACTCTTTGATATTACGACTGGATAATGGAAAACATCATCAGTTCAAACTTTGCTGCTCGTCTTTTTACCTGGACATTCCACAATAAAAAGGTCATAAAGAACAATGATCAATCTTATAACCTCTACAAGTAAGTCAAAATTAAGAGTTTGGCGAATACGGACTCTGAGTTTACCAGAGGCGGGATCAGGTGCCTAGGAGTAAGTATCCCTTGTTGAGCCCTACATCTTGATCAGGTAAATGGACGGAGTAATTGATAGTCAAAATTCGGTGTATAAAGAATGGCCTAACAATAGGTATGAAACATGTCGGACAATATTTGACCCAATGACAGGTTGTATGGACAAACTATATCGTTATACCGACCATAGAATTAGCGATATGCAGACTTTGAAAAAACCGTTGAAACCCCTGTAATTCATATAATATAAACTGCTACGTATAGTACAAAAATATAAATTATTTTAGAAAAATAGACATTTTGGTATCTAATTGGGCCAATTTCAACCAAACTTGGTACAAATCATTCTTGGGTGAAGGGAATTCAAGCTTGTTCAAATGAAGGACCTGGCCCCATCAAAGGGGAGATAATTTTAAAAAATGCAAAAATAGGGTGGTGTCATTTAAAAATCTCAAGAATCACAACGCCAGAAAAGCTGCAATTTAAATTAATTCTTTCTGACACAGTGGTGATTCAAGTTTGTTCATATCATGACCCCGGGGGTATGGTGAAGCCACATTTGGGGATCAAAGTTTTACATGCGAATATATAGGGAACATCTGTAAAAATCTTCTCAAGAACCACTGGACCAAAAGAAACAATATTTACCTGACAGATTTCTGATATAGAGTAGATCCAAGTTTATTCAGATCATGCCCCTTGGTGGTAGGGTGGGGCCACAACATTAAGGGACCAAAGTTTTACATGTTGATCTATAAAGGGAAATCATCTCCAAAACCACTGGGCCAATTTCAATCAAACTTAGTGTAAATTATCTTTGGGTGAAGGGGGTTCAAGTTTGTTCAAATAAAGGGTCAGATCCCTTTCAAAGGGGAGATAATCACAAAAATGCAAAATAGGGTGGTGTCTTTTAAAATCCTTTTCAAGAACCATTGGGCCAGAAAAACTGAAATTTTACATGAAAGCTTCCTGACATAGTGGAGAGTCAAGTTTGTTTAAATCAGGATCCCAGTGATAGGGGATCAAAGTTGTACATGCGATTATATAGGGAAGATCTTTTTAAAACTTATATTCTCTTGTTCCTTGTGTTTATGTGGAGGGCCGTTGGGGTCATGACTGATACCCTCCCCCTTTTTAAAATTGGTATAATATTTTAAAAACTATTGAGATCCCTACCCTCAAACCATATATTTCTTTGTCCCTTGTGTTGAGACATGTGGAGGGTCCCCTGGGGTCATGACTGACTCTGTCCTTTTTAAACATGGTTTAATATCTTAATTGTAAACTGTTGATAATCCCACCGTCAAACCATGTGTTTTCTTGATCCTTGTGTTGAGGCAAGTTTATTGACACATATGTGGAGGGCCCTTGAGTCATGACTGACCCCGCCCATTTAAAAATTGTTTAATATCTTGAAAACTATTGAGATCCCCATCCTATATCCCTATATTTTTAGCCGTGTTGCAACAACAACTCAAAAAGTTTACATCTGATTCAATTGAAACTTTGGGATATTGTTACAGATCAAGTGCGAGAAAACCATGTCCTAACGAATGTGGACAAATGTCAATGTACTTGTGGTACTTGATGGGAAGACAAAGATAAGGAACAGTGATCAATCTCAAAATCAGGAATATAAAGTAGGACAAACAAGAAGCCCTGGCAACACCAGGTGACATAAGGTGCCAAGGAAGAGTATATCGGTTATCCCTGTGTGTGTGTTTGTGTGTTTTGGTCAACGGGGAAAATTTGCACCTTCTAGGACAGCGTGTCTAGGGGTCTTTTAAATTCTTGACCTTCTTGTTTTCTTTAAAAGGATTTCTGAGAGTGTTCATTGCTAACTTCACTTTTTTTATACATTATAAATGAATGGGAAATTCTGAGATCTTCAATGGAATGTCCTCACAATCTAGTTATATTTGTTCATTTGTATTCTACAAGTTTCGGGGGGGGGGGGGGGGGAGGAGGGGTTTCGTACATTTTTGTGTTGTAGATTGAGCGAGCTGATAAACAGTTTATTGAATGTATATCTTATCAGATGTGGTGGCCCAATTTAAGCCCCCAGTGTCCGGGTTCTCCATGTATGTGTGGCAATACCATTACCTATCAGCATTTATTCAGCGTTGCTTTATATTTCTGGTTAGTTCACAGAAGTGCTTTATACGACTTCCAAAAGTGCATTACCCTACTACGTAATCTGACACTCCAAAAGAAAGACCACGAAATTAAGTATTCGTTGACAACATTACTGTTGAAAATTATTGTTATTGTAAGCTTTTGGATTGATTGATTATTTGAGGTTTTACATGTACGCCATTTTGGCAATATTTAAGCTATTTTAAGCTTTTGGAAGGCGTCGATATCTTAAATCTTAATAAAAAAAAATTAGCTACATGTATATTCACATTTGGTTCTTTATCCCAGAAATACATTGACATGGCCTTCCATCCAACGCCCATTCGCGAGATGGTTGTATATATATATATGTATGTGCGTAGATCTTTCGTTTCGTACATGTACAACTACATGTACATGATGGTTATGTTCATTCTTTGCTTTGTCGTCGTTTCACACGCGGCGGCGTTTCTGATAGGTAGGTATTCTTTGTGGAACGGAATATTTTCACTAAATTTCATATCATAGTTTGTTATACAGTGTACCTTACAAGATTAATTATCTGATTTATTACTTTGAAATGAAAACCGTCCGTCTTTCCAATGATTCGGTTTTACCGGAATTGTAATCTTGGTTTCATAAGCAGTTTATACATCTACGCATGCCAAGGGTTTTGAGGAGCGAAGTGGATCGAAAACCCTTGGCTTGCGAACCTTTTAATTTGTTTGAATATTTTGACGATGTTCTCGTGTCATTTGAGATAAAACAATACATACATGAAATAGCTTTACGATGATTTATTTGAGGGTGATTTTGATCAAGCATGTATTTATACCTGTGGTATCGATTTGAACAGTAGAGCCCAAAAGCTGTCCATTACACCAATGGTGTTACTCATGCACATGGTTCTTGGTGGCAAGATGGTTGCAGTGCTGGTGCTAAAAACTGTACCTGTAACGATGGCATTGTCACGTGCTTAAAATTGTAAGTATGTCGTAATGGAGACTGTATATACTGGTCTAGAACGTTTGGGTGTGTGTGTGTGTATAT
>CAJDSM010012570.1:0-34280 GCA_903981925.1 Ostrea lurida | reverse complement strand
TATACAATGTATGTAAAGAAATGGCCGGATAATGGTATTCCCAATTATATTTTAAGAAACGGCTGCATAATTGTATTCCCAATTAAATGTAAAAAAAAAAAAGGGCTGCATGATTATTGCTTTACTGAAGATGGGTAATGAAAGGGCTGGATCATTATTGTATTAAGTAAACATTCTTACGATGTGTTGGTGATCTGTTTTATTTATTTTTAAGTTTTACTTATTGTTGCAGACCCTATTGAATACCGTATGGTATCCACTCGTAAGAATCTACCGTAATTTAACCTGAAGGTGTTGGTCTCCAGTTTTTGAACTTTGTTTAATAGATAGGAATTGAAAAAACTGGATAATTATTGTAATAACAGAGATGGGAATTGAAAGGGAGGGATAATTGTAATAACGTAGATTGGCACAGAAAGGACTGGATAATTATGGTGCATGCATTACCATATACTGGCATTACAGTCCAATGGTTGCTGAATGATATACATGTATTTACTATTTTTGGTAACCATTGGAGTAAATGCAACGTGGGGTACTCATGAATTGAAAAGCTTCAGTCTTTGATATTTTTGTTTCAGGTTGCCAGGATTCAAGCTTTCAGTGACCTGTCTGAAATCTCTTTTCTTAATGTTTGTCCTGGGCTTTGGTCACATGGCTGTTGAAAACTTCACTGGTATCAACATCAGAGAGCAATACCTACAGCAATACCTCAAGTTCTGAATCAATCCATGGGAATTCTGACTGACGATTCATTCCCAAAAATGTGCCATTTCATACAAAGCAAAATGTGAATAGATTGCTCAGGAGGTTTTTTTTATGATAAATAAAATTTATATATTTTTTTTAACATGTGTTTTGATTAAAATTATGATTTCAATACAATTTGCACTTCTCCATTCTGGTATATCTTAACAGATGCACATGTTGAAGAGAACATGAAGATAATACTCATTACTGTATTAAAAAGGTTGCATTTATTACATATTACACAACATTTCAAGAAAGTTGTATTTAAAGTTTATCACAGACACAGAAAAAAAAAAATCGCAATGGACAATTGCATGGACGGGATGTAACATCAGTTTATCCACTGGTCATGAACAACATCGGCAGCACTGATGGGCGATATCTTTGACACGCTAAAAAGAAGTCCTTTCAGTTTCACCCAGTCTCAAAGAATTGCACTAAAGTTTGTAAATCATAGTTATCTAGGACCTCCAATAATGCTGGAACTCGCCCTTTGACATTCTGACCTTTGAACTTGAATTTATCGATGTACAAATCTGTGATCATTCCTGAAAATAAGGTAAACAATACAGGTATAAAGAAGTGGTGACACCCCCACACAACATGTTCAACCATTTTCTCGTGAATAGCAGAAAGGTATCAAAACTGATAATTTGATATGTTTTTCAGGAATACAGAGGACATATACTGTAAAATGAAAATATTTGGTGAAAACATTTTTTAGCGCAATCAGCAATGAAAACTGTTTGGCGCAAACTTATTTTAGCGCAATGATACCACCTCGTCATTAATTATTGTCAATGAAAACCTTTTAGTGCACAACTTAAATTTAGCACAGTCGTATGTCTGCGCAAAAGGTGCTAAAATAAATAGTGCGCTAAATATTCTTGTTTCACAGTACAAGACCTACCATAAAGTCTCTCTAGGTGACATGGCTGTCTCTTGAATTCTGCCTGGAGTTCGTCTGCATCTTCCAAAATCTGTTTGTACTCCGGGGACATAAAACTGCTGTCGTTTTCATGAACCTGGAGCTCCTTCAATCAAATTTATACTGTGGAATCATCATTGTTTGGGGGGATCAATGTTCGTGGGTCACCCTTACCCATGAATTTATGTCCCAACGAACATTTTTAAATCTTTATAGGTATTATCCCAGTTGCATTATTTATCTGGTGCTGTAAATGACTTGCGCTATTTCACGATTACACATCAATAATTGGGTGAACAAAAATACTTTAATTATAAGTATGTGTACAAATAATGAGACAAAATACTTTAAATATCAGTAAGTGTATATATCTTATGTATAAAATAGGCTAGTTGATCACAAAATTACATCTCCACAAACCAGCAAAATTTTGGATACCCACGAACATTGAACCCCACAAATTCAAATTATTTCACAGTTAATAGTGATAAATTGAAATTATAGAAAATACAAGCAACTTTGATAAATAACAAAGGGCAACTGATCATGATTGTCATATTGAATGCAATTTTGACCATTTTATGAATTGTTACTTTCCAAACTACGTGTATGAGTACTTGGGACCTCAAATATTTGATTCTTTCTACTCATGGCTAACTATACTGGGAATGATTAGACTCGGTCTGACTATTATCCATCAATACTTTTGTTTTCTAGTAATTTTCACCTATAAGCTTCAAACCAGAATTCAATGTATCAACAAGCTTTAGTTTCAAAACTAGTTTGAAACTTAATTCAGTTTATTTGCAACAAATTTGCTAATGGGTACATTTGGTCAATTCACTTGGTTCAAAGGTCAAGGTCAATTCACTTGGTTCAAAGGTCAAGGTAATAATGGCATTAATTATTGACATGAGCTTAGGGTGGGGTCCTAAATACCTGTCTTATTTCTATTGATTCAAAAGGTCATAACAGCATTTCTATAATACCTGAACCAAAAGTTAATTTGTAACCTACCTTGAGACCGTCTATGAGCTGAACCTTCTTGGCCAGAAGAAGTTGGTACTCCAGCTTGGGGTGAATCAGATTTAAAGTGTACGGGATAGAGTCCTCATTGATTTCTGTCAACAAAAATCTCTGATGTTAAAAGTCCCTCTCAATCTACACATCCTTTCTAACAGATGAATTTGAAACTCTTCTCTTCAATTTCAGATATCCTCCATTTTCCATCCACATCATATTTTTCTGGCATGTTATTCCTCCATAACATATAAGCCTTTATTTTATGAATGAATACTTCCTAGCTCTCTGATTGACTGAGATCCAACAAAGTAGAAGTCAATAATTCCTAATATTCACCTCTACATGAATATTAGGATTTATTGACTTCTACTATTTTGGATCTCAGCCAACTTGCCATGATCGACTGATTCACCTGATCCTTACAATTAAAGCGAAGAACAATCTTGAAGGTTTTTTTTTCAGTCATTTGATCATATAATAAAACAATTATTGCTGTTTTATCGGTCAATGCGATGATTTAGGCACCTTCGAAGTAAAATATTCACCTTGCCTTCTGGCTCAGTGAATATTGTACTTCTCAGGTGTCTAAATCATCATATTTATCTCAAAAACAGCAATAATTGTATAATATTACCAACGACTGAACATGTGTATACCAACAACAGTGTTTCTTAAATGCTGCATGAATACATAAAATTTAGGATACGTACAGACAATTAAAATATTTACCATAGGTGATGTTGAGGCTGATTTTCTTTTTCGTAGCTTCCTTTGTCAAAACGTCCTTCAGAATGGAGATTGTCGAGATGTTGTCAGATCTAAATATAGCTTCACCTTTTTTGGTGACCTTGGCATTACTACCACTGTTGAAAATAAAATGATCCTTTACAAACTGTTAGTGCCAATTTACAAATAAAACCATCCTTTACAAGTCAATTGAAATGCAATATACAAAATGTCAGCATCCACAGTAATGAATACAGGGAAATACTATAACAGAAAAATCAAAACATAACTTTAAATTTAAACAGAAAAAATATAATAACTTCCATGTATTGTATCAAAGATGATTAATGTTGATACTGAATATATCAAGTAGGTAATTATCATTTTATTGGTATATTTTATTAACATCGTTGTCCATGCATTGTGTTGTCCTGATTATGCTTATGTTATACAGTGTATGGCCATTGCTGCTCTGTATCTTCCAGTTACATATTCCTTGGCATGCAATACACAGCCACGTACTGATAAACCACGGGCAGGGTACCAGACACGGGCATGGCAGGGTACCAGACAAGGGTGGCAATGAATGGCAGGCAAGCATCAAGCAGTGTGTATTATATCTGATATACACTGAGTTTTAAATAATTTAATTAGTGTTATAGGAGTTTAATTTTGTATGTATCACAGATAGATAGCATACTTGATTCTAATGATCCAGCACACTCAAATAAACTGGCATACTCGATTACCGGTATAAGCTGGAATTGTGCATGCATTCCATCCATTGAGCCGGAAAAATTTAAAAGGCACAAGCAGTTTCAAAATGGCATCCTTGAAGACAGTAGTATCAAGAGTGGCTTATTTTAAGACATTTAATGCTCTTAATCCAGGTAGTGCATTGGTGAAGTAAACGTAACTTTAAAAGTGTTTGCATTTTCTATGCCAAATAATGTTTATTCGATAGAAAGGCAACATTTTCAATACTGTACTTAAGCCGGGTCATTTAATTTTAATTTTTTAATTCCCTATGTATACCCAGCTTCACTTGCTTCCACCAGATTTGATAAGAATCAAGTATGCTAAGAGTTTGTATATGTCTGCATCAGAAATAGAAACTTTAACTATAAATAGTTATCAGTAACCAACTGATATTACTTTGTTAAATGTTGGAGAACAGAAATGAAAAAGAATTCATCTGAGAAATAAATTTCATTTTTTGAAAATTCACCAGGATGTGAACTGCAACCGACGCTAGCACACTTCATGAAAAGTATGCTGCTTCATCATACCTTGAGTATATTCAAAAATGAAATTTATTTTTTGTAATTATATTACACTTTCAGTTCTGTTGGAATATTTCCAGCCGTAAAAAATAGTTGTACAACATTTTCAAAGATTCATACACTCGTTGTTTGCATTCATTCATGAGAAAATGGACATCATTTCAAATGGTAAAGATATCAAAGATAAAAACAATGGAAATGTAAATACAGTTGAACTTCGTTATTACGAACTTGATGGGACCAAGAAAAAAATTCGAGATATCCATGGATTTGAGATATCTAGGGTAAAATACTCAAAAAAATAAGTGGCTGGGACTTATAAATCAGTTCGAAATAGCCATAGTATTTGAGATATCGGTGTTCAAGATACCGAAGTTCAACTGTATAATTCTTCCTATGAAATTATATGCATGGGGCAGAATCAAATTAAAGAACCACATCATTTGAATGAATGTTATGAATTGAAAATGGATGAACATGAAAATTTCTAATATTTCGCTGCTAACAGGTAAGGAATGTTTGGTGTATAATGCACAAAGAGCATGAAAACCAGGAATCAAACAACAAGTTTCTGTCACAAATGCTGTGTCTGAAAGTGGTGAATTCTTTATATTTGGTTGATACTTAGAACAAAGGAGCCTAGCTCAAACTGGAGTTCAGAGGGAGTGGTGAAATAAACCAAACACCAATGTGCATAAACAGACACACACGTGCAGAACAGGAACGCAATACAAACCCGTCAAATCCAGTCCTGGTAAAAGTTCATAAAAGGTGTTACACAAAAATTGTTTACAATTTCTACATTATGTACCAAAGTGCTATACCAGTATATGATAGAGGCTTAATTTAATGTCTAAAAATGGGAACTCCTGTGAAATATCTTTCTTTTCTTGTTCAAACTTCAAAGTTCTTGTGTGACAAAACCATGCTAATATTTTCAACAAATTTCAAGCCATTTCGTCTCTTTAATTTGATGTAGAATAAAACTGAAGCATTTTATCTTCTGCCATGGTTTATTCACACAAAAAGGTCACTTGTAAGGGTGGTCTTTTTTTTTTTTAAATCAAGACATTGGAGTGCATGATTCATTTTTCTATCTCATATCTCCATAATTTTTCTTTATCCAGTATATCATCTTCGCAAGCCAAGTGTCCGATCCGAATTCGCTTACTCCGTAATCTCCCCTGGAATTTAAGGTGAGTTTCAAATATTGCGCTTTGACTTCCCAAGCATCCAATCAAATCGCGCCATTCATCACCTGTTCGGTTTGAGTTTCACAAACACGCTTTGATGCCTCTACTTGATTTTGTCTTAAAAACTATAACCAAATTTTCTTTCAAATGTCTTTTCTCTTGTCATCCGTCAACTCCATTTTGTAAACACACACACAAAAGACTAGAATCTGATTGCCTAGCTTTGTTTCCGGTCAAGAGCGATAACTCGCATTGTCCGTTAGATGGCAATTCATATCGCGACTAAATCTGCCAAGGGGAGAATTAGAGTAAGCGAAGTATATATATTTATCAGAAAGCAATGTATAAATTCCTCCTCAAAATAAACTAAAATTTCTTCAAAAACATTGACTATATACAGCCCTTTCCTAGAAATGAAAGTAAAATATACTGATTTTATGAGAATAATGAATGAATACATGTACAACATAAAAATATATATATATCTTTTAAAAACTAAAAAAATGCTGTATTTGAGTAAATGGACCAACATACCACATTACTTGTTTTGCTAGGTAACGCTGCATTATTAGTGTTCCGAATAACTATACTGTATAGCGGGTTCATATCGTGGTAGAAAAAAATTGCGATTTTTTTCACTTAGCAACAAATCCTGGTCAGTTGAATTTGCAGTAATACAAATCTTAATTCTGCACCCATTTCAATTATACATATCAAAATTAATTCACTAAATGTTAAATTCATGGAAATTTGTTTCCGGGAAAATATAACGAAAATTAACTCCGCAAATTAATTTCCTGCTATACAGTACTTTTACTGTTCCATACAATGTCATTTTCCAATAAACACACTATTAAAACCTGAGATGTACTGGTAAGTAATATGTCAACACACTCAAGCTAATGTTCTTCCTAGAACCGTGTATCTGTAAACTCACTTAAAACTCCTGGAAAAGTGTCCACACTTTTAGCCTGTAAACACACTTTAGCGAGTACCACTCTAATGTAAATAAGAGAGGATCCAAGTGTCCTGGAATGATTTACCAAGTACTGCTGACCTGTTAAAAGTATATTCTACTAAATATCACTCACCTGTAAACACATTCGAGCTGAGTGTCCAGGAACGTTGACACAAAATGAAATGTGATGCAGTCGCCAGGCGGAGTTCTCTCGGGTAACTCGGGGAGGCAGAAGTTGACCCAGGAGTGAACCTCCGCTAAACTGAACGGGCCCGATAACTTAATGGTGTTCAAAGGTCTGTAATAATGTGTCAAAACACATCACCTGGGCAATGTTTTAATTTTAAAATTACATTAGATTTCAACCAATAAAAGAGATCATCTTAAAACCTGTTGCCATAAGACACGTTTAATGTTAACCAATCTTTAACCAATGAGAGAACAGATTACAAAACCTGTTGTCGTCAAAAACATGGGTCCTCTGATGGAGAGACAGTGGTTTGATCTGGTACTGCTTGACCTGGCACGTCTTGGGCTGTACCCTGGGGGTGACATAGGCCTGAAGCGTTCCGTACTGCCCCTCAATAGAGCGGATCTTCAACTCCAGACGGGTGGTATTCGCCTGACAGCGATAGGTCGCCAACAGAAAATTACCCTCCTGTGTAAAGGACAAAACCTCCAATCAACATTCATTTAAGAATACTCGGATAATTTCAAAAGTGGCCAATGACTAAGAACATTTTTTGTGGTTGGAATTTTTTTGCGAATTAATACCTAAATGGTACCAAATATATTTTTGTAGTTGCATTTCATTTATATATAACCCAAGATATATTTTGCAGTTGTACATTTACAGAGTTTTCTTATCCACAAACTTCAAACAACAGCGAACAACCACAAAATTCCACCAACAGTAAACAACCACAGAAAAAACAGAAATTACAAATTCTATGAAAAATAAAACAGTTACTGCAAAGTTAAAGCTATCACTTAATTACCGGTAATAAAAATTAAACAGTTATAGCAAAGTCATAGCTCTCACTTAATTGGAAATGAATTTCTAAACTCTCACAAGGTTAAATACAATCAGTAAATGCCTTGCTAACCTCTGGAATGCACGCACTGTAGCTGACGACTGCTGAATTTTTCTCTACATCCAAAAGGTCAATCGGGACATCACTCTGAAATTCAGACCGGATCTATATTGCAAATGTGTGAACAACGAATATACAGCTGTATATACAGATAGTGTTAAGAGTAATCGTCTGAAAATAATCACATTCTCATAAAATTGTTATAACTGATTCTGAAATAATTGGGCGAGTTCTTGATTGCACGATTTATGGGAAACGTGAAACTGCTACTGCTACAAATAACAATCCTGGAGATTATTAGAAACTTTTAGAAACAACACCTGTAGCAAAACGTTGTCGATCGGGAGCTGTAGTTCCAAACTTAACGTGTAACTGGCATCTTCACGATTTAATACAAATTTGTCGTTGATGTCAAAATGAGGCACTGCCGATATTGCCGTTTTACTGGTGGCCGTTTGCTGGTACTTCTCTCGCTCCGTCATAACTTTCTGCTGTAGTTCTTCAAGTTCGCCTCTAAATATTGCAACATATCGAAAATATCAATCATGGGTACGCAAAATAGATTAAAAACGCATTTCATGGGGAAAAAAAGTAATAAATAAATTTCAAGAAGCAAAAGATGTGCAATTTTCTAAAATCTACATAAGCATTCAAGCAAAATGAAACTAAAATTCTCTTTAAAATATATACAGCACATATCTATCTTTGGATTAAAAAAGAATTAATCAAAAAAAGAAATCAATCCAATATGCAAAACTTTCATTAAGAGTAGTTTACAGTACCTGGTAGTATAACCCAATCTAATTACAAGGATCATGTATTCATAACCCTTTAACTTTGCTTTATCACCAAGTCCATTCATGACTCTTGATAAGCTGAATTCACACAAATTTCACATCAAATGTGCCAAAGGTGCCCAGATCTTGATGCAATATTTGATAGAATTTTATGTAAACCATCAAATCGCATTTTAAAAATACATGTAAATGCATACGGCCCAAAATAAAACACCATTTTAGCAACCTGGCTGTTTGGTTTCTCGTGATACCAGAAATTTTTCTTATTTTCCAAATCAATTTAATGTTTGAGAAGACGCAGTAAATTACTTCAATTTCCTGACCTGTCAATTTCTTGAGTATACAATACTTACCAAAAGCATTGCAAACCCAATTTGTTTTCTGTGGCCCCTTGTACCTACTTTAGAGCGCTGATTTTGACTTTGGCGGCAGTGTCTGGGATTACGGGAGCAGAGCTGAGGCCTTTGGACAATTGTTCTGAGGTCAAACCCAACACCCAACCTGTGCACATCAACCATTGACATCATAATCGTGTGGAAAACAAGGACAGGGGCATGGCAGGAACTGTAACTCTTGTCTCAACTCAATTTAAAAAAAACACCAAAAAAACCCAAAAAACTTTAAAACCTAACTTAATTTGGTTCCAATTTTTCTTTATCATGAATAATGGTATCCACGAAGAACAAGAAATTAGGTAAACTGTATCTTACTGCTGTAAAATAATTTAATATCAATTGGCAGTCTAATTTTCACACAATGCCTCACCCTCAAAATAAATCCCCTATTACATGTAACCTGCTAAAATTGTGAAAAACTGCCCCCATAAAAATATGTGATTCTACAGCAGTAGCTTTATTAACCAATCAGTTCCTGCCAAGCTCCATTTTTTTTTTTTTTCATTTGGTTATTCAAGTAACAAGCAGGGGTGATTGTATGCATGTTGATTGAAGTGAAGAATATATAAGATATATATAGATAAACAAACACAGATTAATATGGAGGTGAGATATAGTTTGTGGAGGGGATCGAAGAATCCGAGGTTCACCAAGACTGAATGAGAAATAATTAGTAATTCACCGAGACAAAGTGGGAAAATTCATACTGCTCTAGAGCTGCAGAAATAATTACTTCAAAAATAAACGATATAAAGCCATAAATTGCAACTTTAATAAAAAAAATTAAAAAGGCCATTTCATCATTTTTATTCCTATTTCTACTTTAACAAACAAAAATCTAAATTTTGAAAAAACCCACACAAATAAAAACTACACGTATAAAACATCTGGCAGTCTAGAGCGTTGATTTCAGGAGAAAATGGCGCAAACTCCGTGCAGGAAGCCAAATCAAGCTGTGTGACCCACGTTACCTAAGACCAATGATTTTTTCACGGCCCTGGTCAGAGAGATGATAAACATCTGGCCCTGATTCTTTTACATTGGGCTCTGATGTCAGAGCACTGATCCAGCCTGTAATCACTCAGTCAGTTAGTTACTATGTCAACAGACCCAAACAAAAATCACGTTTTCATTTTATACCTATATCAGCAGGCGACTCCACATATTTTTGTTACATAGGCAGCTATGTACATGTATTGTTCTCATTGTTAAATCTATATTATTTTCTTGTCATATGGGAATACATGGTTACATGATTATAACAAATGAATGTTCATTGAGCATCAAAAACTTGAATGTTCATTGAGCATCAAAAACTTAAATATAAAACTTAACATAACATTTTTTTTTTCTTTGAAGAGCATAAATAGATACATGTGCAATTTTTTATGACACATCTGAATAATGAAANAAAAACTTAACATAACATTTTTTTTCTTTGAAGAGCATAAATGAATACATGTACAATTTTTTATGACACATCTGAATAATGAAAGCTGGAACATCACAAATCAAAAGAGACTTGAAAAGTAATAATGAACTTGCTCTAAATCTTTTTTTTTTACCTGCATACGTCGAGCAAACTATCTCGTCAAATCCTTGTGACGCTATCACTCCCCCCTGTACTGCGGTCACACTCTCACTTAATTGCTGGGGAAATAAAATTGACAAGTAAAAACTCGAAACATTTAGAGGATTTTTTTTCTGGATCCAATACATACTGTAAAATGAGAATAATAGCGCACTATTTATTTTTAGCGCCTATAGCGAAAATGTACGATTGCGCTTAATTGAGTTGTGCGCTAAAAGGTTTTCATATACATTTAATTATTGACCAGGTGGTATTGTTGAGCTAAAATACGTTTTCGCCAAAAGGTTTTCACCACTGATTGTGCTAAAATATGTTTGTGCCAAATATTCTCGTTTTACAGTATACATATAAGTGTAACGATTAACATGTAACAATTAGAACTTTTTGTCAGGGGTATATCACTCAGTAAGACAGTACTGAACAGAAAGGAATTATCACCACAAAAACTTAAATTGTAACATAATCCTACAGTGATAAAGTGCCTTGTTTTGTCATTACAAAGTTCATTTTCATGACAATTTTGTACAAGAACTAGAAGATATGCATGGAAGAATCAATTGTGAATGTGAAGCAAATAATTATGCATTCTAAATGAAAAATATATTTGTTGCGCTTACATGTTTAAATCTAAATATCGGTTCATCAGATTCATCGTAGCTGTAGACTTCCACCAGTCCATCATCTCTCCCCACAATTAGGTCAAGGACACCATCAGCTGTGATGTCATAACTGTCAAGGGCTAAAACTCCTAGTAATGGAAAATACTGCCAAAATTATCAATTCTTATGGGAATCAAACTTCCTTTGTCATCCAGATGTTGGAGAATTAAAATATCAACAAATAGGAGAGAGAGAGAGAGAGAGAGAGAGAGAGAGAGAGAGAGAGAGAGAGAGAGAGAGAGAGAGAGAGAGAGAGAGCAATCCTAAAATGAAAAAATTTGATCCCACTAAAAGAAGTGATTCTATAATACTGTGGAATCATTTTAATTCATGGGGGCCAATGTTCGTGGGTAACCAAATTTTTGCTGGTTCGTGGGGACGTAAGTTCGTGGGTAATTGATAAATAATGCGAACGACATCATATTTATAAAGATGAAAAGGAAAATAAAACATGTTCGTGGGGACGTAAATTCGTGGGTAAGGGTGACCCACGAAATCCACGAACATTGGTCCCCCACGAACAATGATGATTCCACAGTATGTCATTTTATACATCAACATACAAATGTCTCCTCTTACATTTACAAATGACAAAAAACAACTTACCCCCGCTGCGTTTGTCATTTGGTAATTCCCACCGATGTGAGGGGGCCATCCTAAAATCAACAAATTGTTTCCTTTTACATGTTGTCACTATCTCTAGCATAGGTGTAAACTGAACTGAGAAATACTAGACACTACAGGTGTCACACTATGTACTGCTCACCTTCCAATCTGGACGAGGCCGACCCTCCCATCCGACGTCCCGTACAAAATCTCGTCGCCGTCATCACCTGGTAAATTGTAACACAAGTTTGACTCTTTGTTTATACTTTTTTTTTCTCTCTTTATCTACATTATGTATTTCTAATTCTGTATAATTTTTGTATAATGCATATTTGATTTTGTTCACATGCAATAATCTCATGTAATGAGGAAATAAAGAATGAATGGATGTTATAACAACATATGTATAATGACAGCATGTGTGTACCAATAACATAGGTGTAACATAAACTTGAAATAATGGCATTGTAAGTGTAATGACAATATGAGTGTAATGACAACATATATGTAACAACAACATAAATGTAATGACAATAGGAGTGTATGTAATTTGACAATAGGAGTGTATGTAATGACAATAGGAGTGTATGTAAATGACAATACGAGTGTATGTAATGACAATAGGAGTGTATGTAATGACAATAGGAAGTGTATGTAATGACAATAGGAGTTTATGTATGACAATAGGAGTGTATTGTAATGACAATAGGAGTGTATGTATGTGACAATAGGTGTATGTAATGACAATACGAGTGTATGTAATGACAATAGGAGTGTATGTAGTGACAATACGAGTGTAATGTAAAGACAATAGGAGTGTATGTAATGACAATAGGAGTGTATGTAATGACAATAGGAGTGTATGTAATGACAATAGGAGTGTATGTAATGACAATAGGAGTGTATGTAATGACAATAGGAGTGTAATAATGACAATAGGAGTGTATGTAATAACAATAGGAGTGTATGTAATGACAATAGGAGTTGTATGTAATACAAATAGGAGTGTATGTAATAACAATAGGTTGTATGTAATGACAATAGGGTGTATGTAATGACAAATAGGAGTGTATGTAATGACAATAGGAGTGTATGTAATGAACATAGGAGTGTAATGTAATGACAATAGGAGTGTATGTAATGACAATAGGAGTGGTAATATTAAGACAAATAGGAGTGTATGTAATAACAATAGAGTTGTATGTAATGACAATACGAGTGTATCTCTAATGACAATACGAGTGTATGTAATGACAATATGAGTGTAATGACAACATATATGTAACAACAACATAAATGTAATGACAATAGGAGTGTATGTAATGACAATACGAGTGTATGTAATGACAATAGGAGTGTATAGTAATAACAATAGATACAGTGTATGTAAATGACAATAGGAGTGTATGTAATGACAATAGGAGTGTATGTAATGACAATAGGAGTGTATGTAATGACAATACGAGTGTATGTAATGACAATACGAGTGTATGTAAATGACAAATAGGAGTGTATGTAATGACAATAGGAGTGTATGTAATGACAAATAGGAGTGTATGTTAATGACAATAGGAGTGTATGTAATGAGACAATAGGAGTGTATGTAATACAATAGGAGTGTATGTAATGAACAATACGAGTGTATGTAATGACAATACGAGTTATGTAATGACAATAGGAGTGTATGTAATGACAATACGAGTGTATGTAATGACAATACGAGTGAGTAATGACAAATAGGAGTGTATGTAATGCACAATAGGAGTGTATGTATGACATAATAGGAGTGTATGTTATTGACAATAGGAGTGTAGTAATGACAATAGGAGTGTATGTAATGACAATAGGAGTGTATGTTAATGACAATAGTGGATGTATGTTTAATTGACAATATCAGAGTGTATGTTAATAGACAATACGAGTGTATGTAATGACAATACGAGTGTATATCGGTATATGACAGAGTGAGTCACATAATACGTAGAGTGTATTGTATGACAATTGTATGTAATGACAATACGAGTGTAATGACTAACAGAAGCATGGCCTGTGTCATACCATTTCAAAATCCAGTGATACAATTAGCATTCATTACATACACATATTCATAAAAGGGTTCATTATTATATCTTAATTGTGTTTACAATAAAACTTACAATATTACTTATAATATTGAATTAAATATTGATATTTCATTCTAATGGTAGCTAAATTTTCTGTCGTGACAGAGGAAACAAAGATGATCTAACTAAATTTATTTCATTCACTAAATCCATGAGACTTACCTCCATCATTGCCATAAAGCTGCATCACCGCCGGGGGACCAGGGACCTCCACTTCATAGAGAAGATCAGAATCCTAAAATCAACAAACACGCAATACAGTCAAATCGCTTGTTGGGTCAAGTGTTTGATTTTGATTCTCTTGTTCATAAGAGATTCAAAACTTTGGGCATGTCCATACCAGTAAAACAAACAAAACAAGATCCCGTTAAAAATTGGTGATTTTAAGATCAGTGACTGTGTGTACAAAGTACTGACAGAGACACAGGTAGAACACTGTAAACTGGAATGGTACAGTCATCAAGGACGGGTAAAACAGTTCACCTTGAGAAGGGGATGTGTGACCTATGCGTAAACAGTTCACCTTGAGGGGGGATATGACTGATGTGTAAACAGTTCACCTTGAGGGGGGATAACGGTGACCTATGTGTAAAACATTTCACCTTGAGAGGGGATATGTGTGACCATGTGTAACATAGTCACCTTGAGGGGAATGTGACCCGGATGTTGTAAATAGTTCACCTTGAGGAGGGGATATGTGACCCCTATGTGTAAAACATCTTCACCTTGAGAGGGAGATATTTGAGACCGATGTGGGAATAGTTACCTTGAGGGGATATGTGGACCGAGTGTAAACTTTCACCTGAGAGGAGAATGTTCCGATGTGTAAATATTCACCTTGAGAGGGGAATACTGTGTCCGATGTGTAAATAGTCTCACCTTGAGAGGCGGGATATGTGAACTGATGTTGAACTAGTTCACCTTGAGGGGGGAGATATGCTGACCGATGTGTATAAATAGTTCACCTTGAAGAGGGAGATATGTGAGCGATGTGAACAGTCACCTTGAGGGGGGATTATGTGAACCGATGTGTAAACATTTCACCTTGAAGGGAGATATGTGACCGATTGTGTAAATAGTTCACTTGAGAGGGGATATGTGCCGATGCTGTAAATAGTCACCTTGAGAGGGGATATGATGACCGATGTGTAAACATTGTCACTTGAGAGGGAGATATGTGACCTAGCTAAATGTTCACCTGAGAGGGGATATGTGACCGCATATGTAAATAGTTCACCTGAGAGGGGATATGTGACCCACCTGTCTTGAGAGGGGGATATGTGACCGATGTGTAAACAGTTCACTTGAGAGGGAATATGTGACCTATGCGTAAATAGTCTTGAGACCACTCTGGTGAATCAAGGTAGAGGTTCAGGAGAATGCTGAATATTGCCGATATGTAAATATTCACCTTGGGGGGGATAGGTGGACCCACCTGTCTTTGAGAGGGGATAGTGATCGATGTGAAACAGTTCACCTTGAGGTGGGGGATACCTTGTGAACCGATGGTAAATAGTTCACCTTGAGGGGGGGATGATGTGACCCCACCGGTCTTTAGAGGATATGTGACCGATGTTGTATAACATTTCACCTTGAGGGGTGATATGTGACCGATGTTGTAAATAGTTCAACGTTGAGAGGGAGATATGTGGTGACCGATGTGTAAAATTTCAACCTTGAGAGGAGATATGTGACCTATGCGTAATAGTTCCACCTTGAGAGGGGGATTGTGGACCGATATGTAAATTAGTTCACCTTGAGAGGGGGGATATTGTGACCCACCTGTCTTGAGAGGGGGATATTGTGACCGATGTAGTAAACAGTTCACTGAGGGGATATGCTGACCGATGTGTAATAGTTCACCTTAGGGGGTTATGTGACCCACCTGTCTTTAAGGGGGATATGTGACGAACGATGTGAAACATTTCACCTTGAGGGAGGGTAATGTGTACCGATGTGTAAATAGTTCACCTTGAGGGGGATATTGACCGATGTGTAAATAGTTCACTTGAGAGGGGATATGTGACTGATGTGTAAACAGTTCACCTTGAGTGGGGATATGTGACTGATGTGTAAATAGTTTCACCTTGAGAGGGGATATTGACCTATGCGTTAAATAGTTCACCTTGAGAGGGGGATATGTGACTGATGTGTAAATAGTTCACCTTGGAGAGGGGATATGTGACCTATGCGTAAATAGTTCACCTTGAGAGGAGATATGTGACTGATGTGTAAACAGTTCACTTGAGGGGGATATGTGACTTATGTGTAAAAAGTTCACCTTGAGAGGGAGATATGTGACCGATGTGCAAATAGTCACCTTGAGGGGGGTATGTGACTGATGTGTAAATAGTTCACCTTGAGAGGGGATATGTGGACCGATGTGTAAATAGTTCACCTTGAGAGGGAGATATGTGACCTATGCGTAAATAGTTTCACCTTGAGGGGGGATATGTGACTGATGTGTAAATAGTTCACCTTGAGAGGGGGATATGTGACCGATGTGTAAATAGTTCACCTTGGGGGGGATATGTGACCGATGTGTAAACATTTCACCTTGAGGGGATATGTGACCGATGTGTAAATAGTTCACCTTGAGAGGGAGATGTGACCTATGCGTAAATAGTTCACCTTGAGAGGGGGATATGTGACCGATTGATGTAAACAGTTCACCTTGAGGGGGGATATGTGACCCACCTGTCATTAGTAATTATATTACCGATGTGTAAACATTTACTTGAGGGGGATATGTGACCGATGTGTAAATAGTTCACCTTGAGAGGGGGAATACTGACCGGATGTGTAAATAGTTCACCTGAGAGGGGATTGGACCGATGTGTAAATAGTTCACCTGAGGGGGATATGTGACCCACCTGTAAGACCCTCAGCACCCGTCCTGACAGGCCAGCACTGGTGTGACCTCTGGAACTTTATTGGTCGGTTATACATATGACATCAGAAGAGTACTGTCAGCAGACAGGAAGTGGTTGCATCCTTACAGTCGTGGTAATGATTGATGAACAAAGTTACGCACAAGTAAAACAGCTCCGCTCCCTCCACAAACCTGTACACAAATAGACTAGTAAACTACAAAAAATAAACAGCTCTGCTCCCTCCACAAACCTGTACACAATTAGCTAGTATACTACAACGAAGCATGATATATATGACCATAAATAAGTAACAAGATAAATGATGGTCTATAATGTAAACAAGAGCCCATGGGCCACCATCGCGCACTCGTGAGTGACCTTGGCCCTCGTACTCTATATCAGGAAGCTTTAAGGTAAAGTTGTCTTTTGGCCTTGAGAAGACAATTTTTAATATATATTCAAATGTAAAACTTTGATCCCCTATTGTGCCCCACCATACCCCCGGGGGTCATGATTTGAACAAACTTGAATCTCCTCTATATCAGGAAGCTTCCAATTAAAATTTCAGCTTTTCTGGCCAGTGATTCTTGAGAAGAAAATTTTAAGATTTCCTCTATATAATCATATGTAAAACTTGACCCCCTATTGTGGCCCCATCGTACCCCCGGGGTCATGATTTGATCAAATTTGAATCTCCTCTATATCAGTAGCTTCCATATAATTTCAGCTTTCCTGGCCCAGTGGTTCTTGAGAAGAAGATTTTTTAATATTTTCCCTATTATAATCATATGTAAAACTTTGATCCCCTGTTGTGGGCCCCATCGTACCCCCGGGGGTCATGATTTAACAAACTTGAATCTCTTTATATCAGGTAGCTTCCATATAAATTTCAAGCTTTCCTGGTCCAGTGGTTCTTGAGAAGAAGATTTTTTAATATTTCCCTATATAATCATATGTAAACTTTGATCCCTATTGTGGCCCCATCGCACCCCCGGGGTCATGATTTGAACAAACTTGAATCTCTCTATATCAGGTAGCTTCCATATAAATTTCAGCTTTCCTGGCCCAGTGGTCTTGAGAAGAAGATTTTTAAAGATTTCCTATATAATCATATGTAAAACTTTGATCCCCTATTGGGCCCCATAGTACCCCCGGGGGTCATGATTTGAACAAACTTGAATTCCCTCTATATCAGAAAGCTTTCATATAAATTTCAGCTTTCCTGGCCCAGTGGTTCTTGAGAAGAAGATTTTTTAAAGATTTTTCCTATATAATCATATGTAAAACCTTGATCCCCTATTGTGGCCTCAACGTACCCCGGGGTCATGATTTGAACAAACTTGAATCTCCACTATATCAGGAAGCTTTCATATTAATTCAGCTTTCTGGCCCAGTGGTTCCTGAGAAGAAGATTTTTAAATGACACCACCCTATTTTTGCATTTTCGTGATTATCTCCCCTTTGATAAGGGCCTGGTCCTTCATTTGAACAACTTGAAGCCCCTTTACCAAGGATGATGTGTACCAAGTTTGGTTGAATTTGGCCCAGCGGTCTTGAGAAGAAGTCGAAAATGTGAAAAGTTAACGGACAGACGGACAGACAGACGGACGGACGACGGACGGACACGGACAGACGACGGACAAAGGCGATCAGAATTAGCTCACTTGAACCTTCCCTTCGGTTCAGGTGAGCTAAAAAGCACAACAATTATATCATGTACCATTTTGATAATGAATGAAATAGTTTACTCAAGATAATTGTGCATTCGTTTACATTGTCTGAATCGGCTCTGCCAGACTGGTGTCAAAGGTGAGGAAGTTCTTTCCCTTCTTCGTGAAGCCTTTGATCTCCGACCCTGAAGCAGCAAAGATTCTCTCCCTTGTTCCTCCTACTGGTCCTCCCAACTCCACTCTCATGATCTTCTTTTTTAGGGTGGCATTAAATACTGGCTAGAAATTCAAAACGAAATATGGCGAAGTTCTACAGTCCGACAATGTTTCGACATATTTTGTTCACTTGATAAAAACATAGTTAACTTGTTTCATGTATGCATACAAAAGGATATATCCAACATGCTATTATTACACCGATTTCAATCAGAAGTGTTTGGTTTTGAATTAATCTTTACAAACATCTGAACTCGTGACTTGGCCATTCAAAAAAAAAAACAACAACAACAGTCGCACAACCATTTCAAAGTACAACCATAAATGTGCTTCAGACTGCACAAACTCGTGTAAAATAGTAAAATTTGGTGATAGTCCTGACACTAACTTGGACAGCCATGTTTTATCTTTCTTGACTCCATGCTTTTATTCTATTTACACCAAAGTTGTGTGCATATATGGATGCAAGAGTTTCCAATATCATCAATAAATGTATTTAGGATGTTGTCTCATCAAATTCATTTTAAAATGCAAACATTTTCAGGCAAGCAGTTTTGGGAAAGTTGAGAACTTTTTAAACTGATTCAGCTACATTAGAATAATTTGCTTTGCTCTGTAAATAAAAACCAGGTTATACAACTTTATCTGCTTTATGATAATTAACTTAATTAACTGAAAGATCAAAACAACTCTCATTAACTGCTTGTAATTATTTGAGACAGTTGGCCTTTGAGATCTAGCCCTCTTACCACTGTTTCCCCTTTCTTCATTCCCAGACACTGCAGCTCTCCATTGTTGTCTCCCACAACAATCTAAACATATATTTCCATTCTAGACTTAGCATCATTAAACAATACATTGATAATAATTCATGCTGCCTTTAACAAAACATGACTCATACATCATGGTTTCTGTAAAACATTCTAATAATAATGTAAAACTTTAAAAAACATTAAATTAAGATGATCAGGAAATGTTACAATATCAATTTATGTCCACTGCATATTTGCTGCATTATTTTGTCCCCACGATGCTTTCTATTCACTCAATCTTTTACAAAGAATAGTTGCACTATAATGATTAATCAAATTGTTCGAAATATCAGCATCTTACAATGATCAAAATAACAATGTTTAATGAACAGTAAAACTAATGGAAAACAAGTTATAAATACCCTCTGTGGTTTGCGGGCACCTGGGGAGGAAGGAGTCGCTAGGGATTTACTGGAAGTGACACCCACCTATAATTAAAAAAAACATAACAAGCGGTCTATGAGTACTACATATAGCAATACATGTCTCCTATCACTGTATCAGCCCCAAGTCATTTCAAAAGTTGAAGACACATAATAAAATATACCTTGAATAATCCTTAGAAATGAATTACCATTTGTGAATGCTATTTCAAATAGGTCCAGCGCAATCTCTTTAATTAGCTTAATTTATAGTTTTGTGAAGCTACATTGCTTGATCAAGCTATTTGAAATAGCTTGATTAAACTAGTTCAGACTGAATTAAACTGCATTTCTTGAATGCAGTGGCATGGACAAAAAGTTGAATGTTGTATTTTAAACATGTTTATACTTTGAACTAACCGCAACACCGTTCTAATTAAATTTCACAACATTACGTCCTTTGGAGAATTTTCATGAAAAGATAATTTCATTTGTGTTTATAGTGAGCGAAGCTTGCATCGCTTTGACGAGCTCGCTCCAATGATTAGACATGAAAGTCATATGATTTGTTCTCTATCAGCTTACAAATTGTGAGGACATGCAACTATGCAACCCACAATGCTTCCACAAAAATGTCAAATTCACTGCGGAATACATTATCAACAACTCAGTAAATAAAATAAATAAGGTGTTTGGAAGTACCACAAATGTTTTTAAACCAATTCCAAAGCAAGCTTTGCTCATACTTAGATACGTTCTTGCTGTTGTTGAATCATTTGGACCTTATTTTGAAAGAAAGCAAAACATTCGGCAGCTAATAGCAACGTCAGCAATGCATACTGTTCAGTCATGCATGCAAGCGTCACAATGCAACATGCTCACATCGAAACTGCCGATCATTTTTTCGTGTTAAATGAAAAGGCTGATTCAATAGATAATGCTAGTCTAAGAGTTTGTTTTAAGGGTCTGCAATCGCACGCGCCAAACGGTAAAAGCAATCCGTCACACATATTAACTCGTCGCAACTAACCTCCATGTGCGTTGAGGGTAGATATAGTATTGGTGAGCTTTATAGTGTGGAAATCTTGATTGCCAATCCATTATTCTCGTTGATACCTCAATTGGCTTTTATTCTGCTGCTCAACGATTGATAATTTTGGGCAATAAACTTAATAATGCCTAAACATTTTGCAATTCTGTAAATCATAATTCTCCCGAAGAAGCGTAGTTTAAGGTAATTTTTTTTTGTTTACAATGATGTATATATATATAAGGTGGCGAAATGGTACAAGGATGAGGGAGATACTTTGCACTTTATTAAGATAAAATTCCGACATTGGCATAGCTTTGTAGAGATGATGGTTGGAAAGGGGGGGGGGGGGTCTACCCCAGTGAGCATTCGCGAGCGTGCGAAAGCCTGCGGTGGTAAAGAGTTTCGCCATTTCTCAATACTATATTCTATCTACTATATAACTGGATAAATATTGCGGCGACTCCCTGTGGGGTGTATGAGGCGCCTCCTTGTGGTCAGACGAGACAAGCGCCCATATCCCCATGATTTAAATCTGTCAAACTATTTACATGTAACTGTTGCGTTTGCCTGGACAATAGTCCAGCCACGATGTGAATTTAATTCGCCATCATCTTTGAAGGCTTATCTATAAAATTGTTCAGACGGGTTAAAGATCTCTTGTGTCGGCAGCTGTTGCTGGCATGTCTCTACACAAAGCTGCGCTTCTCGAGAAACCCCCCCCCTTGCCATTTCAACCGGAAGTAAGTGATTGTATAGCAATTGCGCAGGAGAGATCACGCGTTGGCTGATGTATTTGTTTGTCTTTTGTTCTTTTTTGTTAATGGAGGGAGAGAACTTGCAGGAAGATGTGTAGAATGGTTTACGAGGACGTTAAATTAAGAATAGGGATTTGCAAGCTGTAATTTTGTTTGTTGTGTGGGAATCCGACCTTTCAAAAGTAAAGGGGGCGGATGCCTACATAACGACCGGTGGAGTAGCTCAAAAGGGTCCTGAGCTGATTTCGGGAACGGAAATGAAAGAGCTTTCGCATTGGTTTCCGAGCGTCGTGATGCCGTTTAAGAAGATGTAAGGGTTGTTTAGAAAGAATGGTAGGATGTAGAAAGAGGGAGAAGTGAGATTCAATGGATTATGCTGCGTAGAATAGTAGCCGTTCAGGAATCGGGGGGGGTAAAAAAATTCTGGTCAAAATATATTGACCTTGACCTTGACCAGTTGAGAACACTAAAAGCAAAGTCAAGTTAGACTGAAGCCTTCACTGGGGCATGCTAAAATAAAGATTAAAACCATAGCAAAAAATTGAACATATTATATCTAACGGGAAGGGAGAGGGTGAACGAACATGAGACGCAAGGATTCCGAACCCCGGGCCCCCTGAATGTTTAATAGTCAGGTGCTTCTAGCAACTAAAGGGCTATCTGGCCCATAAACAACAACGACCGGAATCGCGCATTACACACACACTTCTCTCCACACAACAGCACCACATCTTCGAAAGCACAGCACAATACACAACACGGCACCCATGTGTAACAGCGGAGACAATTGCAAGCGGACCATACAAGAAGATTCAGTTCGTTAATCCCTCTTTGTATAACTGACCTGTTTTTATATTTTTACGAGGCAGATTTTTTTCAAAACCTTATTCACGAGAAGAACAAATCTTTAGCCGTGGGCTTTCATTCGACATAATCACATTACGATATATTAAATAATAACAATAATTTTCATTTATATAAATCGATTCCATATATCCCAGCGAACCAGAAATGAAAGACACCACATGGTCTAACATATCTGCTTAATTCGTACTTGGATATTTTATTAAACAAAGACATTAACGGCAAACTAACAACTCGAATCTATGACAAACAGGGCGATATCAGTTTCTCCGTCGTTAACTTTCCATATTTATGTAGCAACATTCCATCATCACCTGCATATGGTGTGTATGCCTCAAAACTTATTTGATACGCAGGAGTTTGTTCTGCGTATGATCAGTTTGCGAAGCGAGTCAAACTACTTACAAACAAGTTGTCGTTGTAGGGGTTCCAAGAGTTACGTTTAAAGACAGCCATTCGCAAATTCTGTGGTGGTTATAATGATCTAGTTTACCAGTATATGGCCTGCCATTGGTGGTTATAATGATCTAGTTTACCAGTATATGGCCTGCCATTGGGTAAAAATGCTGTCTGACGTGTTTCGTGCCATTTGTTAACCTGGTCTTAGACAATGGGCTAATTCACTCTTTGTATCAACAAAAACAATGTACACACAGTTAGTATCGATACCAAATAAAAACGAGAGGCCCGTGGACCACATCATTCACCTGAGTGACCTTGGCCCATTTTCATCAATCTTTGTTCCTGAGAAAAAAATTTGCCCAAATTTGTTGCCTCAAGCTTGCCCAAAAGGATCACATCATAACTGAAATGGATTCATACAACATTGGTATGCCTCAACACCGATTTGCCAACACTGTGTGCTGCTCTGGTTAAACCAAAGGTCGCAAGGGCATACATCATGGTATGAAATAAAAGATCTTGCCATAAGAAATGATTAATCTATGTACAAAATCTGAAAACTCGTTCTTAAATAATTCAGGAAATATTGAATATGCCACATTTAAAGAAAAAGGTAGGCCAAACTCTAAGGTCAAGGTCACAAGTTCCGAAGTTGAGCAAAAACAAGGTTTTGCCATAAGTAATCTGTATAAAAGCAAAGATAATGAACAGTAGTCAGTCTCGTAAGTCCCAGATAGAATACAAAACAAGAGCTGGGCAAACACAGGCCCCCAGACACACCAGAGGTGGGATCAGGTGCCAAGGAGGAGTAAGCATCCTCTGTCGACCGGTCACTCCCCACCGGGAGCTCATTGTCTTGATCAGGCAAATGGAATAATCCGTCGTCAAATCGGTGTATGAAAAAAGGCTGAACAGTTGCTATGAAACACATCACACAGCATTTGACCTAATGGCAGGCCATACTGACAAACTAAATCGTTTTATAACGCTCACGGAATTTGCGAAATGCTGCCTTTAAACGTGACTGCTGAAACCCCTGCAACAATTTGTTTGTAAGTAGCTTGCCTTGGTTAAAAAACTGGTCATACGCAGAACAAGTTCTTGCACATTGAATAAGTTGAGGTACGTATACACACCATATGCAGGCCACCGCTAGAGATTTATTCTTGTCATGTAGAGGGTTTTGGACGAATTATGCCTTATAAGAATATAACAACAGGTCAGCTAACAAGGGGCACAATTCGTGCCCATGGGAATTCCAACATACAAAGATATTGTCATTTAGGAACTCCAGCATTGCGTTGATATCAACTTCATGGTACTTGTGTGTACAATCAAAGTGGCAAAGAAAATGTGTAGATTAATAATAAGATAAGTGGTTCTTCGTCAGAATATTTTTTACCAGTAAATGACATCATCCTACTTTCGCACTTTCATAATTATCGGGGTCTGGTTCCTCATTTTGATTAAGCTTTAATCCCTTTAACCCAAGGATACCACGTTTGATTGAAATTGGCTCAGTGGTTCTGGAGAAGAAGACGAAATATGAAAAGTTTACCAAACGACAGTCAACGGACAAATATTGATCAGAAAAGCTAAAAAAAGTATACGACCCTGATTACAGATTTCGCAGCAACAACACAGCGTTTAGCATTAGGACTCTGAAGGTATATGTTTCAGCTCACCTCAAGCGTACTTTTTTTGATTCACCAGTTTGTCGCGTCGTCCGTCTGTAAATTTTCACATTTTCGACTTCCTGAACCATGGGCCAATTTCAATCAACTGGTTAATCATCCTTGGGTGAAGGGGATTCAAATGAAGAACACGTCGTCTCCCAAGGGGGATAATGAAAAATAGGATGACGTCATTTAAAAAATCAACCATTGGGCCAAAAAATTCTAAATTTAAATGAATGTTTTCTGACATTGGGACATTTAAGTTTATTAAATCATGACCCTCATGGGTAGAGTGGGCCACAGCAGGGGCTCAAGTTTATATGGAATATTAGGGAAAGTCTTTGAAATCTTCTCAACAAGACCATTGGACCAAGAAAAAGTAGGGATTTACCGACAGACACTTTGATGATCGTCTGCATGTACACATAGTGTTAATTAGTATACAGACGTATATCTTATTTGCAGAAACAAGTACCCAATGGATATACCAGAAAACTCCTTCTGATTAAATATAACAAAGATTGTTCAATCACCCCGGGAGGGTGAGAGAGCCACAATTAGGGATCAAAAGTTTACCATTATGAATAATTGTGATATGCTGGAGTTCCTCATTGACAATATCTTTGTAGTTTCTGGCATCAGTCTTCCAACAGTCGTTGGAATTCATGGGCACGAAATTGTGCTCTTTATTAGCTGACCTGTTTTTATTGCCTTATGAGGCAGAATTCATAAAACTTGTACAAAAAAAAAAAAAAAGAAAAAACGAAATCTCTAGCGGCGGCCTTTAATCGAATTTCCATATATGAGACGTTTTATATATCAAATGATATGATTTTCATCATATGTCGATCAATATATCCAACGAACTAGAAATATGGACACACATTATCTCCATGTCTGGCTTCGCTTGATATTTTATTGACATGACATTAACGGCAAGCTAACTACTCAACTTTATGACAAACGGACGATCTCAGCGTCTCCATTGTCAACTTCCCATATTTATGTAGCAATTTCCATATCACCTGCCATATGTGTGTATGTTCTTACAACTTTCTGATACGCAAGAGCTTTGTTCTGCGTATGATCAATGTTGAATCGAGACGGCTATTTTACAGACAAGTAGTTGTTGCAGGGGTTTTCACAGTTCACGTTAAAGGCATTTCGTAATTCTATGGTGTATACAATTTAGTTACAGTTGACCCTACCATTGAGGTTCAAATTGCTTTGGTGTTTCATAGCAAATGTAAGCCGTTTTTCAACACTGATTGTTCGTTACTGAATCTATTTTTTAGACAAGGCGCTCAGATGGACTGGGTGAAATGACCGGTCAAACGGAGGATGCATTATCTCCATAGGATTGATCCCACCATCTGTGTGTTCAGGGGTCCGTGTATTGGCCAACTAATATTTTGTATTCTATTGGATTACGAGTTGATTACTGTTGTTATCTTTGGCCTTTACATGGGGAAATCTTGTCTCCAATACCGACAGAGGCCAAATTCACAAAACTTGGTACAAATTGATCTTTGGATGAAGGAAAAGAAGGTCATGTTCCTCAATGAGAGATAATCAAAAATATGGTAGTGTCATTAAAAAACTCATAACGCGGGTCAAATAAGTCATTACATATAGATTTATCAACAGTGGAAATTCAAGGCAATGTTGAAATCATGAACCGGGGTGGGGGGGGGGGGCATATAAGAATAAGTCTTACTGTGACAGGCACGCTCAGATTTAAACGAGATTGGAGGACACTTCTAACATTCTTACTAGGTGGGACATAATAGGGATCAAGTTACTCTTGCAAATATAAAAACTTCTCAGAACACATCAGGACAATAAGTGTAGAGATTAACGACGCTTCCTGAGTTACCCAGTCAATGTCAAATTCAATAAGCACGACCCCGTGGTTCTCAGGGTGGGGATGGGCCGGCGGATGGGGTTTTATGGATATTTTTCAGTATTTTGATAGTCGTATTGAAGCAAGGTTAAGATATGCCAACAATTATGGGGTGAAATTGTTCAAATCAGCGCAACACAAGGCAAGGTCACTACTGTTTCGGTGTAGCCCATGAGCCTCTTTTTTGAAAACTTTACGCCATATAGCGTCATGAAGCTGACGCTTTGGTGAAGAGGAATCGACAAAGCATATTACCCATGTATCTTCAAACCTGCTGCTTATCGTGGTTATTTTGAAATGATGTATATAATTACCCATTTCATGTTGGTGGTAAATAACGGAGGGGGGGGGGGAACTTCTCTTAGTTCGGATACTGGCTATATACACATACAACAACAATCCTTTACCTTGTCCTAAACAAACTGGACTTTCATTTCATGTTCCATTACCAAAGTGTGTCACTCTCAATGGAAACAACTAATTACTGGGGGTAACCCTGCTTACAAATTTGACTGTCATGAATAGAATGGAGCAAACCACAAGCTACTATCTAAGGAGAAACACATATTTACAAGATGTAATTATTAATTGATAACATTTTTTATCAGCTAGTAGAGAGGCTGGGCTACATTTTGCGGGCTATTTCACCCTTGAAATCACGTGGAGTTGGGTCGTTATCACAACGTAAAGAATTATATTGCATATGGTTTGTAAATTCTACAGATAGCGAGCAATACATATAGCGTTACTTCTGAGGCGGTTCCCTAACTATAGGAAACCACAGTCCCGCATTGTACAATTATCAAACCATCATATCCTTGATATGCAAGATGTTTCAAAAACCAACTAGTGTAGAATAAAAATATTTGAGAAAACAAATTTTGTTCAATACAACGATTATAAGGCCCCGGAAGGAATTGTTAACAAATAGAAGCATTACTAGCTCAACAATTTCACGAGAGAGAGAGAGAGAGAGAGAGAGAGAGGAGATGAGAAGAGGAGAGAGAGAGAGGAGAGAGAGAGAGAGAGAGAGAGAAGAGAGTGAAGATCTCTAGATGATCCTATAACTCTTTGAATAAGCTGAAGTAACTAACGAGGAAACAATATTACTATGCTAAATTTTTAAATATTGCACGTAGCACTCTCTAAATATCCAAGACCTCAAAATTGTCAAATGTACATGCACACGTCCTGCTCTCTACATAAGGTGTTCTATGATCATGTTATGACCCGCTTCCAAGTCGTGAAATGAAATCAATACGGCTAATCTAGATCGACATACTAAATACGACCTTAATGCCAACTTCCACCACCAAAACAACCTCAGTGTAATAAGCCAATGACCTCCATAGATCATATTTTCGCTAATTAACACTAAACCAACTTTTGGCTTCTAAAAAAAGTCGCATACTTTCCAAACATACAAAAGTATATGAAGAATGAAAACATTCCCATGAGCTGTTTGTTTTTCGTATCTTTTTTATATAAATGTAATTCAATTCCAGTCCTCACCCACTTAGCATCCTTCATTCATGGGCGCCGAAGTGCCACGCCCCCACCTATCAATCAAAAACCCAGCATCGTATTCGAATCATAGTAATAATAAAACTCAAGACAACTCCCAGAACACTTTAAAATATCTTAAAATTTAAAATAAACCTCCAGCATGTAGACTGTCCGTTGTTATACTGAGATACGAAGAGCATGAGATTGCATCCTTGGCGAATAATTACTCAACGAACGTGCAAGGTTAGTGATTAGCGCGCGATATTAACTGTGCATTTCCTAACTAGGCTGGTACATTTCCTCCCTTCTCCTATAATGAGCAGATAACACTCGAAAATCACTATTTATCGAGGCTTGCTTCTCAAAACAGGTAACATCTTTCAATACTTTTAATGTCTAGATCAGAGATTGATTTAAGAGAAAAATTTATTCAAAATTAGTGGGTGAAATTTTCTAAACCCCAGGGTGCAATTAAAATTTAAAAAATGATTTTATTTAAAAAAAAAAATAATAAAGCTTTGCCGTAAAATTCTACAATATTCAATCAATTTTTCATGTACACATCCTTATTTACAAAATACGTCGATTACAATATCAGAAATACTGAAGATTTTCCGTCAGTCAGTGCTTTATAAAATGTCCTCTGTCTTTTTTGAGGGGGGGGGGGGGTGTTCCTCTTCATTCTACAATTTTCTAATTGGATCATGTATCAAGAAATTCGTAAGGCGTATACAATACATTTTTGTAGAATTATAACAAAAGTGATGTGTTCTATTGAGACTGAACAGCCCTTGTCATAGAATGGGCGGACTGTTTTTATGTTAGGTGTCACCGAGTAGAACATTCAGAACGGCTTAGTCAAAGTCTTCATGTCCTCCTTAGACGTTAGAAGTATCCACAAGTGATGACTGATGCAATTGAAAATTAAAGTAAAAAAATGGAAATATCTATAGTTATAATTTTTTGTAACGTGCCCCCAAAACACCACCTTATCAGGTTTAACAAGACTGATAATTAAAATGCCCCGTAAGTTGATCTTTCCGTGGTAATGACGTTATCGCGGGCTCTGTCGCGTTATCTTGGGGGACACGGAGCAGAATGTTTGAGGAGGCGACAAAATGATACACTGTACTTTTAATAACACTCACTTCCAAATCTTGCAATTGCTCTGCACTTTACAAAGTTTTAGAAAAGATTTGGGAGGAGATTTGAAAAACAAAACCTCATTTGTTGTAAATCACCGTGCACTCTACAGAATTATTGATGTTGGGGGAAAAAACCCAACAATACAACAACTTGCTTATAATATAACTTGTCAACATGATTTACGAAGTCCGCCAAAAGCGGGGTCCAGAGCCTAGTCAGCTGCTATTGAGTTCAGATCAATACACACAAAAGTAGATTAATCAGCCTCTTCTACATTACGGAGATAAATCTGTTCTACACTTTAATGAAATTCTCCAATCTTATTGTTCTAAAAGGATTTTAGAATGAAGCCCGATGGTTTCCGGAGTTTCAACACTGATGCTTGAAATTGACAGGTTCTCTTTTTCATTTAGGTTTGCAATACACCGGTTATTGGTTTGGCCATGTGGTGGGGAGCAGCTGTTTTCATCGCTATGTTAGGTAATTACAAATATATATATATAATTATGTAATGTGCTTCTAATTGTTGTCATGGCATACAACTTATTAGATGTGACGATGTTTTGCTTATTAATCGGAACTTCACCTTTTCCAGGTTCATTGTGTGGAGTTTCTGGTTCAACGGTTTCAATTCCAACACTTTCCGTAGGAAGTGCGACACAGCTTGTGACGACCACATCACCTACGGTGGATTTTAAATCCACGCTCTCATCAACTCGAGACAATTCCTCCACTTCCTCTCTCTCAAAGGAAAAAGCTCTTCCTGGAACACCCACTCCCGCATCAACATCTATTGTTACACAGAGTGAAATTGAAATGTCAGCGTCCGATTACGATTCGAACTCGATATCCACCACATTTTCGCCGGATCTTTCCGTTTCTACAGAACTGTCGTCGTTGTCCGTCATCGGCGAGACTGTTATTACGTCATTACCAAGATTGTCCACTCAAACCACAATCGCTACATCCGATTTTTCAGGAAACCTCCAAACCACCGACTTCTACAGTTCAATTATTCTCAGTGTCTCTATAATGACCAGCAGTGGTTTCAGACTAACTGCGAGTAGTAACTCAATCTACAACAGCGATTTCAGCTTAGTAGAGAGTGGCTCAATCTTTAAAAGTGACTTCAGCTCATTAGCGAGTAGTATCCCAATCTCTAGCAGTAGTGACGTCAGCTTAGTAGCGAGTAGTATCTCAATATCTAGCAGTAGTGACGTCAGTATAATGGCGAGTAGGAGCCCAATCTCTAGCAGTAGTGACGTCAGTATAATGACGAGTAGGAGCCCAATCGCTAGCGGTAGTGACATTAGCACAGTAGCGACTAGCAGTAGTGACGTCAGCTTAATAGAGAGTAGTTTTCCAATCTCTAAAAGTGATTTCAACTTTCCAGAGAGCTCAAATTACCAGTCGTTAAGCGTAATAGAGACTGAATCCGTTCGTACTCCGCCATTTCCATCCGATACCGANATTCCAATCTCTAAAAGTGATTTCAGCTTTCCAGAGAGCTCAAATTACCAGTCGCTAAGCGTAATAGAGACTGAATCCATTCGTACTCCGCCATTTCCATCCGATACCGATTACTCTGCGACTATCGACAGTTTTGTATTACCATCACTAGCCACATCTTTCACGGGTGTCGCTACCTCCCCAACAGACAGCGAAGTGGTACCGTCCACACAATTCTCCATCACACATTCCAGCTCAACCCCATATCCTTCCGTTAAATCGTCACTGACAACGTCGCTTTTCTCTTCCCACGTGCTCATGACTACAGAAATGGAGACATCTTCTGCTTTATTTTCGTCAACACTCGAATCAGTGAAGGCCTCCGCTTATCCTCCCTCATCACAGATTATCGAAAGTGTCACTGAATCACTACCGAGTTATTCACAAATAGCGAGCAGTGAAAGTTCCTCGGTCTTCGTTACTACACCGCCTACAACACAAGCAACGTTCAGCTCGAAAAGTGTTACGATACAACTCGTTGCTACACCTTCGTCCATATCCCCGACCTCCTCTGACCTCCTGGCTTCTTCTGCACCGCTTTCCACCGACTTAACTAGTGTCCCCACCTCTACACGGGGGTCCGAGATTTCTATCACATCCACGTCAGTTGAAGAAACTGCTCTCCCAACTCAACTCCCATCAAGTATTCAATCTTCATCTTCAGCAACATTCCCTGGTTATTCCACTGCCGGTGTTCCGATACATTCCACATCTTCCACTGTTGGTAAGATCGTACCAGAATCAACGTCCCTTCACCTTGCAGACGTTACATCAAGTGTCGTTCATTACGTCATCAGTACACCCATAGCAACAACTACAACGAATGAAACAGACGCTGTTGACTTACAGTTTGTGAACCACAAGTATGAGATGGTGTTCCGAGGAAACTGTGAACGTCTTGTAAAAGACACATTGGTGCGGACAGCTTTCTGGAAACAACTGCGCGGGAAAATTACCAGAAACCTACAGTATAAACACGAATCGGTAAAAGCTGGCGATATTGCTTGTAATCCTTTACGAATTTCGTTTACAATTTATCAGGTACCTATGAAATCCCTGAATTCGATTTCCAGCTCTTTGAAAGCGTTAGTCAGGACTATAAACATAACAGTCAATGCAATGGGAGTCGTAGAACACTACCAAGCGGTAAAACTTAATATGGCGCCAACTGTGAATGCAGACGAGACTAATGAAGCAGAACTAGAAGAAATTGACATCATTTTCATCGTGGCCGCCGGTGCGTGCTGTTTCGTTTTGATTTTTGCTGGCCTCGTCATTTGTATACGTGAATACTACAACCGCAAAAGAACGCGGACGTTTGAACTGGCANTTGCTGTTTCGTTCTAATTTTTGCTGGCCTCGTCATATGTATTCGTGAATACTACACCCGCAAAAGAACGCGGACGTTTGAACTGGCAAACAGATATCAAGGGGAAGATTTTACATTGACGAAAATCCCAAGACCCGCAATCAACTACACGGAAAAAGACGTGGACATTCCCGCCAATGATCATAGCAACGGTGATCCAAACGACACAGAGAGACTAATGGACAGCTTACACGTGAGAGTCAATTCGAACGAAAATGGGCTTATGATAGGAATAACTGGAACATTGGAGCGACAGAAGGCCGAGCTGGATTCCTCTCCGCCAACTTCCACTGCCGGTAGTGAGCACCTGCAGTTTCCACTCGTTCCCAAGGAAACAGAATCACTACAGAGTCAGGATAATCCCATCTACTATATTGACGATGAACAGAATTATGACTGAGAGAAATGTACTGAACTGATGAAGTGTAGAATAATTAATGATTTTATACATTTTAATTATTGGGAGAGAGAACGATGGATTACAGCAATATCATCCCAAAAAAAGTCCAAATAGAGAAACAGTCTCCATTTGCCTCTTACTGTAACTTCTGTTGTCAAAATAGCTCATCTACTTATTTACAACAAGCACAATTCAAATATNCATCATCCCGAAAAAAGTCCAAATAGAGAAACAGTCTGTATTTGCCTCTTACTGTAACTCCTGTTGTCAAAATAGCTCATATACTTATTTACAACAAGCACAATTCAAATATCATGGCATCATGTAAATTTCCCTCCACAAAACTATACAGAATAGTAATGCCTCATGTAAGAAACACAATTTAGCAATATTTTCTTATGACCTGTTATTTTTTCCTTAGATTTTTTTATTGCATACTAGTAAACATGTATTCAGTACAAATGATATCTATTATGTGCAGGCACATTTAAGGTTCCACCAAAGTCAAACAATCTTGATTTGCACAAATATGACTCAAAGTTTCCTACACTCTGCGACAAGTCAATACCATAGTTAGCGGCAGAGACTGTCCAAATCCTGGAGAAAAAGAGGGGCGGACCAATTTAACACAAATTCTTCCCTCAGAGAGTTCCAAATCTACAACTCATATAACTTATGATACAGGCATATTGCAGAGGGTTGGAAAATGGGCTACAAAATGTACAGGAAATCAAGATTGTTTGATTTGGGCTGAACTATGACATATACAGACTTTCAAAAATGGTTTTTCTTCAAATAAAACACCATCATATGATATTTTCTCTGTATGATTTCCTCAATGGGAAAAATGCAAAAATCATCTATGTTGTACTTTATTGGTTAATATTTCATATTCAACAAATCTCAATTCCCCTTACAAACAGTTCTATTCATAACAAATCGCAATTTCCCTTATAAATCTAGTATAGTTCTATTTATAACATATCGCAGTTCCCCATATAAATCCCACATAATACACAATATAATCAAGCTGACACTGACCGGAGAGTGACCGAATACACAACCGCGCACGCCATGAGGGATGATTATGATATGTCTACAGTATTTTCTATCATTCGATTGTCAGTGTTTCGTCACTTCCGAATAAATCTAGTCGAAACAGAAATTTTCACACTGCAAAAAATTTGTAAATTCACTCTGATCAGTTAAACTGCTAGTACATTAGAAGTTCTCGGATACAAAAATTGAATACAGAAGCACTTGCATGAAAACATTTATATGTATAATATTTGTCGAGGACAATGAAGAAAAAAAATATCAATATGATCAATTACAGCAAAACGTCTCTTTTTGGTAACAAATGTATAATGCAGTCAGTTTAAAACTGATATCTATTTCTAAACAACATTCTCCTCAAAATGGAGAAAATCACTATATCACACAGTTTATCATTAATGGAATGTGCCTAAATATGTTTGTGTGTGTATGTTTTAGTACGTGTATGCACACACTGCAAGCATATTTCTAAAATAAATTAAGTTTTACTTTTCCACTGCATTTGTGAAAATATAGAAACTGTTGTTCATAATGAAATAAATATTTCTATAATCTATCACAGACTTGTTCGCACACATCACACCCAAAGTTCTACTCAATAT
>CAJDSM010012569.1:2515-21656 GCA_903981925.1 Ostrea lurida | reverse complement strand
AAAGGAAGGAGGATCTAGGAAAGCACACATATCATATTTTTTCGAATCGATGAAGAAAAAACAAGGATAGCATTGAGCAGGGTCAATCGGGGGTCCAATATGCCTAACGTGTCGGTCAATCAATAAGAGTTCCTATAACCCATTTTAACTAAATCTATATATCACCACACCATAACAAGTTTCTGTCTATTAACTCTAACAGCCGATTTGTTATGAACCAATATTTAAATTTTTGTACAAAGGAGGGAAATTGACTTATAATATACGAGAGCACCCATCGGCAAATGAGATGGCTCCCTCATAGAAGGATCGAAAATTGTTTTTGTGGACTCGATATTAGGATATCTTGCGCAGATAAGTTCTAGTATTACTCTCAATCAATTATAAGTTCATATTTTATACGAAAGCCGTTAGGTTTGACCAATGGTAAAGGAATACAGTTCCTAAAAATGGTTAAGGTCAAGGGCGAGGGGTCAACCAAAGAGTCCTACCATTAGTATAATGTTAACTATACTTTTCATTGTGACTTAATTGCGTTAAGTTGAGAGTTTTTCATGTAGATCATTCATATTTCAAACAAAGGGTATACCGCTTTGACCATTAAAAGAAAGAGACATATAGCATGGATTGATTTAGAAAAAACTAGTACATGTGTATGAGAATACCAAAATATGCTATCACTATTGAGCAAAAATTGTGGAACTTAATTATTGCTAATGCTATCATCTGGTAGAGTGGGGTATAAGAACAGAATTGTTTACATGTAACCTGACACCATTGTTCTTTTGTTCTGTATTTTTCAGTGAGTCGTATATCATGCTTCAGTAAACCCTCCATCTTGTCTCTCTTTGCCAAGTCGGTATTTTTTTAGTAGAATACAACCACTTTACTACGACACAGATACTGCCCTTTCCCATTGTTTTCCTTAAAGTCAAAAACTTGTGATGAAAGACATTTAGGGTTACCATAATAGTACTAGGGCTATATTCTTCTCCAAAGGTTGATGACGTAATGAATCTTTCTAATCGCTTCCTTAGCGTTCTAGACGTCATGGGTTGAACAAGTACATTAAGGGTTAACACATACCTAGCTGGTGGGTTAGGCCTATTTCCAAAAGGGTGAGTAGATTTTTCTCTCGAATCATTTTGGGAGTGTTAAAATACTTGTAAATTATCTTTATCAAAACCCGAACAAGTTTATTTTACGAACACTATTCATACACAACAGGACCTTATTTTTCTTTAAAAATGATAAATTGAAAAACCGTAATATGTATCTTTCTAGCTATTAAGTGATATACTATTCTATCTTTAAATGGACATCGTAGTACATTGTCATCCATGATTTTTGGCAATCATCCAACTGGTGGAAGAGTTTGTATAGTACTGGATCAAATAGTCAGAGGGGTAAGTTAGAGGATTCCAAAGAGGAGCGGTACCTTAGGTTTGATCATTGCTAAGAAACATCGACCTTGGTTCTCAGCATGAGGTTTGAAGGCATATATTTTTGCTTTTGATACTTAAGAAATCCTTCGTCAATTCCTATGTAATCTGTTCAGGCCACCCCATATCTACCAAACCCCATGTCACAAACACCATCTAATAAGGTTCACTAATCAGTGTGTGTGGGTTGGTTTGGGTGCGTTAGGCATCAAGTGTCGAATATATAGAATGATCTTTACCGGATTTACTCTGCTTCGTGGGCGTAGAAGTTTACCCGTGCTCTGCCAGTTTTTTAAGACAGCTCCGTTTGATTCTAGTTTGAGTTTGATTTAAGCTGTGATATTGTCGGGGACCAGTTAACACAGCCCTCGTTGAAGTTTGAACTGATGATTGGTACAATGTAAAATGAATCTTCTTTGCGGGGGACCAGTTGGATTTGCGAGGTTGTGTACTAGCTGAGAGATCTCGTTGATAGGTACTGTTTGATTTGTACAAGGAGACCAGGATCGTACAAGAGAGACTACATGAAGTAGCCCATGTATCGACCCTCGTTGCCTTAGCGCCGTACACTAAAATGAAAGCGATTTGGAAATCCCACTGATAGATTCAGTAAGCATAGCCGTCGATACGAAAAAGGAAAAAGGATTAGAGCTGAAACTCCTGATAAGAATTTCAGTCAAGTAGCCGCCATATCCGAAAAGAAAAGGATTCCGGGAAACTACACGCCTGATATGATATTTCAGTCTATAGATACTGCTTGTTAACATCACTCGTACCAAAAGAAAATTGTCGGAGCGTCGTGGCATTTTACAGATTAACTGGCACACCCTGAAATAGCAATTCACAATTCTTATAGTATCTCTAGTCTATAACTAAAAGAAAGGACTTCGGGAAACTCCTGACTAGAAATTCCACTAAGTAGCCAATCATACTAGATAAGAATAGGATGTTCGGGAATACTCCTGATAGCATTTCACTAAGTAGCCATCATACTAATATGAAAGGTTCGTTGAAACTCTTGATAGATTCCTAGTTAGAGTAGTTCAAATTCTCATGCATACTACTGAACGTAGGAAATCGGGAAACTACGAATATGAACAATTGTATAAGTTGAGTGCAGCATTAACGACTAAAGATAAGGTATTTTGGGAAACTCTGCTTTAAGCATTTCAGGGTGGAATAGTAGGTTTTCCGCCAGAAGAGGGTACCAAATGAAAGACGCATGTCGGGAAAACTCCCTGGATAGACTCATCAGTACGTAGCCGGCATATCTAAATTTTGAATCTCTCTCTATCTCTTTTAAACGAAAGCAACATTTGTTGAATACGTTATTATAACTACGAATCTGTCGTTTGGAATGTCGGAACTCTGTCACAATATCGCCATCTTTACAAAATTTGGTCTGACCATTTCCCTTTTAGGATTTCGCAGGGGACTGACTCGCTAAAATACAACATCGCGAGATGATTATTGAATACTTAAAATTATTTTGTAAAGCTTGGCGTATATACAAAAATTTAGAAAATGATCAAGGCGTAATCGACCCATATCCAAGGGTTTAAAGTGGGCCAAGCCCTTCCAAAGTTAAGGGCCAGAAAGGGGTGCAAAGTTAATTTCTCCAAAATTTATCATAACTAGTAAATAATTTGTGAAGCATATTGAAGCATAAGTTGCACTTGTTTAAAAGGTTTTATATCAACTGATGATCATGAACATGACAATTGATACGTAATAAGGGATTTCAAGGGGCCGAAAAGTCTTAGTAAACTTTGATGAGATTCGTCTAATTCCTTAAACGAAAAACATTTTGGTGAAACGTTATATACATGAATTGCTCTTGGAATGTGACCGCGAACAATATAAATGCCCAATCTTTGAGTAATCTTTGCCACTGACATCTTCCCTTTTACAATGGATTTCAGGGGATGACTCCTCATAACATGCACACATCGAAGATTATTTAATATGAATACTAAAATATTTTGTAAAGCATTGGCAATAACAATTAAATTGTAAGAAAATGACAAGGCGTAATCGACGCATACAAGTGTTAGGGGCCAGGCCTTTCTAAATTAAGGGCCGAAAGGGGTCCAAAAGTAATTTTCTTAAGATAATCTCTAAAACTTTCCAAATAATTTGTGAGCGATTTATTGGAAGCAACGTTGCTTTTCAACGTTTATATCAATGATATCAATGAATGAGAACTGGTGACGTTAATAGGGATTTTCAAGGGGCCGAAAATCCTGAAACTGGTTGATGATTTCTTATCTCTTAAACGAAAAACATTTGTTGAAATGTTTAAATATAAACATGAATTGCCTTGGAATGCTGACCTGAACAATATGCATCTTCAAAATTCTCGTCTGACATCTCCTTCTAAGGATTTCAAACTGGGATGCCCCTAAAATACAACACCGAAGAGTTATTATGAAAACTAAAAAATATTTTGTAAGCATTGTAATAACAAAAATTGTGAAAATGACAAGGCCGTATTCGACATAGCAGTTTGTAGGGACCACCCCTTATAATTAAGGGCCGAGAAGGGGTCAAAAGAATTTTCTAAATGTCTCAAAGAAACTAAAAAAATAAATTTGTTAATGCATTATTGAAGCAAAGTTGCCTTGTTTCACGTTTCAAGCCTCAAGCTGATATTCAGCGAAAGTGAAAATTGTTGAGCGGTAATAAGGATTTCCACAGGGGCCGAAAGTCTGCAGACTATTGATCGATTTCTGTATCTCTTAAACGAAAAACAATGTTCTGAACACGTTTTATAAAAATATGAATGCTTGAATCAAGACCCTGAACAAATATGCATCGTCAAATTTTTGTCTTGAATATCTTTTTTAAGGATTTCAGGGGATGATCCCCTAAAATAACAACATCGAAGATGATTATGAAAACTAAAACTATTATTGTTAAGCATTGGAGAACAAAAATTGTAGAAAATGTCTAGGCGTATTTCGAGATATCATCGGAAATTTAGGGGCCAGCCCTTCAAATTAAGGGCTGAAAGGGGTCAAAGTATTTTCGAGATATCTAACACAAAATGTAAAGTAATTGTGAAGCATTAATGAAGCAAAGTTGCTTGTTTCTACGTTTTGCATCAGCTGATATCTAAACGAAATGAATTATGACGTAATTAGGGATTTCAAAGGGCCGAAAGTTTGGAAACTGTAATGCTTTCTATCTCCTTAAAAAGAATAAACATTTTGTAAAACGTTATAATCACATGAAGTTTGCTTAAAAATGTGACTTCTGATACAATGTGTCCATCGTAAAAAAATTCTGTTACCATTGCCCTTACAAGGCAATTTAGAGTCATGCATCCCAACTATTTGATCAATAGTATAGGCTATAATACATGTATCGATGATATAACTTACCAGAATATATTTTGTAATACATTAGTTCTTTATAATTATTACATATATTACATGACTTCGGAGGGCGACATTAAACCGGGGAATATCTGTCACCCAGGTGACAAGGGAAACGGCCTTGGAGTGTTATGTCACCCTGATGCCGGTAGGCCAGAGGGTTTGCACAGTAGAAACACTCCCGACCAGGCGTTTCTGTTACGCGGGGAGGAAAATATTCCGGTAAGAGTCGTCCCAAGAGTCATGAAATACATAGTGTTATGAAACATTTTTGAGAATAAAGACCAAAGGAGCTAACTTTATTGGAGATGCTGATTAAAGAAATTGCAGTCGTCCGAATTTGCTCAATCCTACATAGGAATAACTTTTAGGAAATTTTCCTGCAGAAGGTGTTCGCCACCCTTTTTCGAGCTTGCAGTGATAAATCCGACAAAATCGCAAAACCTTCTTCAAAAACTCGCCCACACTGGAATTAAAGACTCTATTACGTGTTTGGTAGAATTTCTTCTCCTCCAACAAATTACCTAGAATCCTCCGAATGTTCAAATGTAAAAATCGCAAAGGCTGTCCAGACGATTTTTTTTTTGTTAAATGTGTTTTACGTGTACGTTCAGCAACCCGACGTTTTGACGTGTATGAATTGTCGAACCCGATCTACATTATATATGCCAAGAATCGCTGCAAACGCGAGGAATGATTTAAGCCCTTTGAAATTTTTTTTGAGAAAAAAAGAAGGCATTTAACTGTTTTCCCGGTGTGACATAAACTGTTTCCGGGAGGATTATAACTGTTTCTCGGTGGTGATCTCTAGGTATGTCTTTCTCTAGCGTAAACAGTGAAAATTATCATAAATTTGTGACATACTAGCAAAACTAAATACAAAAATGCTTATATTTATTTATTATCCTGTCTCTTCTGTTGCTTTCTGCTCAAATTTCAACGAACAAATAAATGCAATTGCTTACTTAGATTTTAATATCATCTTAATAGATCAGTCATTGATCAATTCGAAAATCCATCAAGATCTATTCTCATCATAATCCGAAACGGAAGACCTAACTCGTCTGCTCGCAACGGGGAAGGAAAAAATCCCCGGGAAGAAAAACAATCCGTTTTTTTGTTTATTATTTTATCTTTTTTTTTCCATGACTTTTATTCCATAGATACGGCCATTTTCTACCTGGATAACTGTAGCTCTCTGTAGAAAAGTATTGAGCAAATTGTGATCTGTCCCAATGTTATTTTTTTCCAGAGAGCTTCAAGTTCTTCAGAAATAATTGATTTTCATGTAAATTGGCCCATGGTGGATCAGGGACAAACGTCAGTTTCATCAATATCCTCAGATATAGAACAAAAAATCTGAAAAATGTATTAAGTGTATGAGCCAGATAGGTTGTTCGTACCACGTTGTTGGGGGAACAAGATTGCCAGCTAATCCAATCTTGGTAAATGCTGGTGCTATCCCAAGTTATAGACCAATTTGCATGTGAAAAAGACATCGCAGAGTGTCCCAGCTTTGGCAGCGATGCTGGGTTTCACCATTTGTCGTTTCTGCGTGCGGCGATTCACCATGCGTGTGGTGTCCAAAGTGAAACGTTTTCAGGGACTTGTACACGTATTGGTAATGCTAAAATTGTAAGCAGTTTGAGGACAGATTTGCTAATCACACATATCGAAAATAATTACCTGGAAATCGCTTCTCCTTGAGGGCGGTTTCAAAAACTCAGTACCATCCGTCCGGCCCTGCTGAACCCCACTAAGCTTCCTGGCTCCTGGGCAGTTGCGGTGAAGGTGGGTCTTACTGGAAGCCCGAGCTTTTCTCGAGGGCTTCTGTCTGGCCATAGCGAGAGGAAAGGTTGGGCTTACGTGAACCGCCCACTAGGATCCTGCCCTGGGGCCAAGCAGATGGAAACAGGGTCGGCTTACTGAACCCCACAAGGCTCTGGGCCTGGGCCCACGCGGGTGAGGTGGGCTTACTGAACCCCATAGGGCTCTGCCCTGGGCCACTACGTGGAACGGGTGGGCTCTTACTGAACCCCTCTAGGCCTGCCCTGGGCTCATGCAAGAGGAAGTGTGGGTCTTACTGAGATCCCACTAGGGATCTGCCCTGGGCCACGTGGAAGTGGGCTTACTGAACCCCACTAGGGCTCGGACCCCTTGGGTCCTATGCAGAGGAAGGTGGGCTTATCGACTGAGATCACCGACTACTAGGCCGTCTCGTTGCCATGTCCTGGCCAGAGCGGGTGAACGTGGGCTTTTTACTCTATTCCACGACTTCCTAGAACCCAACTAAGGCTCTGCCCTGGGCCCAACAAGCAAGTAGGTGGGCTTACTAACCCACTAGGGATCTGCCTGGGCCACAATCGGAAGGTGGCTTACTGTAACTCCAACTAGGGCTCTGGTGGTGAAACCCCTTCAAGGATTTCCAGGTTTTTCGATGAAATTGTCTCAAAATGTTACAATTTTACATACCATATGTACAGTCCCTGAAACGTTCTACTTTACCACACGCATGGTGACCGCACGCAGAACGAATGGTGACCACTCGCTGACCACAATTTGGTGAACAGAGAACGCACAGTGACCGCACACGGTGACTGCATGCTGAACAATGGATGAAAAATGACTGACCGCAAGGTTACTGCACGCAGAACGCACACTGAACGCACGGAAAAATGGTAAAGTAGAACGTTTTAGGGACTGTCTAAGGGAAATGTAGAGTTTTAAAATATGTTTATAATACAGATGCCTCAGCAGATACTCTTTGTATTCATTTGCTTTATAGTGTAAGGGGCGCTACACCACTGACTCTGGGTATTCATTTGTTTTATCGTGTAAGGGGGTGTACTCATTTGTTTTATCGTGTAAGGGGGTGTATTCATTTGCTTTATCATGTAAGGGGGTGTACTCATTTGTTTTATCATGTATGGGGGTGTACTCATTTGCTTTATTGTGTAAGGGGATGTATTCATTTGCTTTATTGTGTAAGGGGGTGTATTCATTTGCTTTATAGTGTAAGGGGCGCTATACCACTGTCAGTAGTTACTTTTTCAAGGCTAAATCAGCGTTTAGACATTACATTGAATGAATTTACAGATATGGCCCGGTGATCAGCATTTTTAGTTCACTTGAGTGGAAGGCTCACTTGAACTATTCTGATCAAAATTTGTCTGTCATCCGTCGTCTGCAAGACTAGTCATTGTACCACAGTTGCATTGGATTTAAAGGTTGTTGAAGATCGACAGTTTTTATTCTCAGATCATCTGTACATGATTTTCAACAGAAATGATCGTGATTTTGTAAAATTCACAGAGTTCTTCGAGGGTCTGGCTATGGACGCGGAAATTGATGAAGATAAACCAATGATTGTGAAAAATTCCATCCATGCTCGTAAAACCTTACAACGACGGGCGAAAACCAACAAATTTAAACGAGGGCGCTCCAGTAGTGAGTACTATTCAAGATGAATTCAGTAGAACTGCTTTGTCGTTTTGCTATATACACAACTTTTAAAAAGCTGCTTTTGAATTTCTCTTTTCTTTAAAAAAAAAAAAAAAAAAAAATAAGCATTTTAACTTGGATTCAGCCATTTAAGAGGGATTGGTATGTCTTTCCAAACCTGATAAAAAAAAAAAATTTCATGTTTCACGAATGTTGATATAGTACAATATGCGATGATTTTTGCTTCAAATTTCAGAATCTTGTAGCTTTGACCTTGGCGAGTTCTATTTTTATGTATAAGGTAGAGGACACTGTAGAGCCAACAGACCCCATATTTAGTCTTTATGTGATAGAAATAGACACCAATGAAAATAGGGCTAATTCTTTGAACCTGGTGTTAGTGAAGATTTAGTTTACAGTTACTAGCCTTTAACCGTTACATTCTGTCTTCATACTGAGATGGGATTCACCTGTGTATAGATTTGTCTTTGTAATGGAATTGAATAGGAAATCCTTTTTAATTTGTCCAAACCGGATTCTGAGTACTCCGGAATTCTGTCAATTTCGATCTAAAATTTTAGTCCCTTGCACTTTCTTAAGAAATCTAGTATAAAATATTCTGTTTAATTCGGATACTGACTATTCTGTAATCTGTACCGCTTTCCTGGTCCCAACTGCTCATAATCAACTGCAAATTATCTTCTCTAAACTGGATATGCCTGAGTCACCTTAATTGGTTATACAATGTGATTGACACAATGGTCAGGTGCGTACACAAAGCCATTTAAATATGTGAAATAAAGGGTAAATACAGGTAAGTTATAAAATAATGGGGGATGCAAGAAAACCGTTGACGAGTTTCTAGTCAACATCTACAGCAGTCTAAACAAAGCAGTGTTCAAACTGTGTGTATCTAGATGTTAATAATGTGTTTGTTAGTCAAAAGGACTCTCTGTTTATAGTAATTTGTAAAGAAAACAATTTTAAAATGTGTGAAATACTTTGTTCTTTGAATGATTCATATTTTTCTGCCAACAAACATCGTATTAATTTGGAAGAAAGGGAAATAACTCTATAATAACCTGCATTCCGGATTCTGTTTAATCCGGCCAAATTTCATGGAACCAGTGGTATCCGGTTTGGACAAATTATACTGTACTGAAAAGGAATTCAACCTTGCAATGTTGTTTATTGTGAAAAATACTGTGCACTTGGAAATTTACGTAATTAACAACATGTGGAAATATCCATGTACAGAAGGACCTAAAAATACAACAAAAAAAACCCCGAAAATCTTGACAGATCAGTATTTCAATAGATGCATATTAATAGATGTGAACAAGAACTAACTAAGGGATTTACTAAATTCTGTGTCCTGATGAATTAAGTTATTTTAACAACCTCCCCCCCCCTCCCCCTGGTGGGCGTCTTTAGATAGGGTTGTCGTGTATTAAAACTTGGAATAATTCTGTAATTATCATTATACTGATATTAAGGTGAATCGTGTGAAGAGAGAAGGTTAAGGTAGGTTATGGGATGGACAGTTCTAATCTCCCCCCCCCCCCCCCCCAGAGTTCAATTGCCAATGAACCAGTAAAATGTTACATGTACTAAATCAACTTTCACTGTTATTTTTAAAGCATCATTCCTAGTACAGTCTGTTCCATTTATACTGAAGTCCATTATATTGAAGTATTTGTTATACTGAAGTAAATTGAATCCTCAGTAACATTTTTTTAAATATAGTTTAACATCATTTATTTTGAACAGTGGATATGATTTACAATATAAGTTGGAATAGTCTGTACATTGTTTTAATTTATTGTACTTGTTGTTGCATGAATTGAAGTTTCGGGATTGGTGTTTAATGGTGTTAATTCATGACGAGATAATTAATGTTCATAATTGTTGACAGAATTTTAAGTAAATTCTTTGATTGATGTATGGTATATTTAATAGTACTGTTTTAGATACATTCATATGATGTACTGTCGAATTAAAATCCTATAAATGGTGATCCTATATTTTATCAAATTTTACAATTTATAAATCAATATTTAATGAATCAATTCCTAGTTTATGACTGGTATCATATATTGCGTAACCTCTACACATACCGTTTTATTCAGGTTTGCGAGCAAAGTCGTCCAATTTTGATGAAGCCAAAGATGGAGTTGCTCCAATGCGGCGAAGCGTGACCACGGTCAGAAAGAACTTTGCCCAGTCTGTGAATTTTCCGATAGGTGGAGGGGTTCGGCTATTGGAGGAGGAGTACTTATGATAGAGCAGTGTAACATACTCAACAAAAGGACGGCCATATCTAGCATAATTATTTCAACCATTACCAGGAACAAAAGGATGCAGTTCTAAACAGTTTAGAACTTGTTATATATAGATACTATGTATATTGTGCAAATAGCATAAGCCAGTTGTGAGCATCTTTGTGATCTGGGACCCAGAATACAGTATTTTGGGATGTGTGTGTGTGTTTGTATGTGTGCGTGAGTGCGTGCATGCGTGCGTGTGTGTGTTTATTTACATTTCCAATGTTTTCCCCCTTCATTACCTTTTCCAGTTGAAATGACGACAGTTTTCTGTTGAATAGCACATTGTAGTATTTTAAATTGCACGCACAGTAAAGCATGGCTATAGTGAATTTCCAGGTCCAGAGATAAACGGTTCATCTTAAAGGGGCATGGACACGTTCTAGCTAAAATGTTCATATTTTAGATTTCCATTTTTAATGTTTACAATGCTCACTTAGGGTATTTGTAATGGTCAGCCAGAAATTCGAACATCATTTTGTTGAGTTACAAGTGAGATACATCACTTACAATTCTTCGACTATGTAAAAGACTCGAGTCATGTTTTTGTTACCTACATTGAATTTAGTTGCATGCGTTCCATTTAAAGCAGATTTTTTCATATTACAAGTTCATCTGAACACAATAAACAGTTCCTATGTATATCACATCTCTTTGTTTTAAACATGTATTTTCTGTGAAGCAACTTTATGTAAACAAAAACACAAATCTAAAATATGAATATTTTTAGCTCAGAACGTGTCCATGCCCCTTTACCAATTTTGGAATATCCAATAAACTGTTCATTGTTTTCCTTTCATTGGGGAATAATTGGTAAGAATTGAAAATTTGTTATAAGCATGATTTATTACGCCATATTTTGGATTTAAATAACGTCGCTTTCTTCGAGTTTTTTAACTTAAAAGGTAAAATTTTTGTTCCAATAGGCACTTGTTTAAATTGTACAATGCTACACACTCAGACAAATATGCTGAGGCTGTGCAGCAAACATTTACTGAATACAAAGCATAATGGTATTGTTGGAGGTAATGATGAAGTCTGTTGTACTGGATACACATGTGATGCGCTGTTTTCACGTTTTCAGTGAGTTGAAATGGGTAATTATTAATGTATACATATATGTATGTGTGCAAGGCGGCTATGAGTTGTATAAATTGAAGGCAACATTATACCATTCCACATGTTTTACCACATTTGTAAATGTCTCCTCTGTTACAATTTCTATTTTGTACTGTTATATATAGCTGGCTGTATACTCTGTTTACATCATGCGTGACCGAGAACGTTGTTCTTTTGAGATAGGGCTACGTCCTGTTGGACATGCATGTAGATGCTGTGTTGAATTTAGTATTTTAGGTTTACACACAGTGTATTATTTGCCGTATTTATATATATATCATACGAACATGTATAGTTGTAGAGTTCAGAAACACGTACTATGGAGAAAAATGTAGCTGGCACATATTGCACTTGCACTCAGTATATTATATATTACTTTAGAAGTGCAATGAATATTTCAATTATTAATACATGTAATGTATGTTAATCATAGAAAAAATGCACTGATATATTTTACGATTGTTATGTACTGTGTGTTACAGTAGACTTGCACACTGTGATTGTTGTCTATGCAAAGACAAAGTTCATATCCAGTTATTATACTATTCCTCTATTCATATTGGTGCTAGTACCTATGATTTGCAAAGTCTCGTAACGAAAATTTATCTGTAATAGATTTCAAGCATTTTTTTTTTAGAATGACACCATCCTGATTTTTCTGTAATGAGAAATAAGGAAATAAATCTTAAAACGAATGTCGTGTATTATGAAGATCTGCACTTACGTGCAATCAAAAATTGGACTAAATCAGGCTGATAGGGAACCCAGTTCCTTGAAATCTGTCTGCAAATTTAATGGCTGTCACTAATCAATATTTGATGTACATTTCGATATATAATGGAATTGAATGTCTTTCAAATTTGATTTTCCTTACTTTGAATGTACACATATTTTCGTATTTGTAAATTGGTCCGTTTATGTGGCTGTCTCATTGAAGTATTTTTGTTAGAAATGGGCACATTTAATGAATTTTCGAAGTTTTTCATATTCCCCACTAATGAGAGATTTTGGGGGCCATATAGATTTTGGTATGTCTGTCTGTTTGTCTAAAAAAAAACAAAAACAGACCCATTGACCTTGGCCGTAACTCCTGAATAGATGCTGATAGGGCTTTCGTATTTCATACTCCTTATGATGATACCTTTCTTTAAGTAGGAATAAAATTGACCTTTTTTATATAGGTACAAAATGCTTTGACTGCTTGACATTTGAGTTTGTAGGGCTGCAAAAACGGGGGTGGGGGTGTCTTTATCGTGCCACACCTGCTGTGACACTGGGCCATGGTTTTTGCAGTCTCATTCAAAAGTCACCTCTTACGACAAGCAAGGGGTACTGAGGACCTACATGTATTTCAACCCAGGTCCCCACGGACCTTTCTTTTAGTGCTAACATTTTTTGACCTCATTACCTTGACCTTTGAGTTTGGCCGTACGGGGGTATCATGTGTTACATAAACTAATCTTGGTTCTTAATATGAAAAACCTATTAAGCCGGCGTCTAAAATCTTTGCATGTTCATATAATTTGTGACCATGATAAGCAATTCACCAGGATGCTTGCAGTTTTTCTATTTCATGAGTTTTACTAATGCACTCTGTAACTGTTGGGAAAAGTCCTCTAAAAATCCCCCAGTGGGATTGTTGATTTAATGTTTTATCCAGTATGTTATAGAGGGATTTTAATTTTTACACCAGGCTGAACAAAACAAGTTCTATGTTGTACATCAGGTAAACTTCTGAAACACATACTAGATTGATCAAGTGAAATATTGTGGGGGAAAAAAAATAATAAAATCTTTAAATTTACCTTCAAAGCTGTGAAAACCAAAGAAGGAACAATGAAAAGCTTCAAAATATACCATGTGTTTGTGTTTTGTTAGGTCACCTGAATCATTAATATACAATCTAGGAGTTTCATTTGGAACACTGAAAGAAGAAAAAAGGATTTATAAAGATCTAGTTCACCAGTGCACCTTGTCATTGCGTCAAATGCTGTGTGATGTGCTTCATTCAAATTGTTGGGCCGTTCTATATACACTGATTTTGACTACGAATGGCTCCCTTAATCTGATCAGGACAATGGGCTCAGGGCGGGTGTGACCGGTTGACAAGAGGATGCTTCTTCCTCCTAGGCACCTGATCCCACTTAGGTACATCCAGGAGTCCGTGTTTGCCCAGCTCTTAATCTGCAGTCCGTATAGGATTTACGAGATTGATCATTGCTCGTTATCTTCGCTTTCTCAATAAATAGTCCCTCTTGCAACACAACATTAAGATCTAATACACAATCTAATCGATACAGGAAACCAGTAAAGGTTCAAAACTGATATTTTGCTAATTATATGATCGTAGTTATAACGATTTAGTTTGCCAATATGGCCTGCCATTGGATCAAATGCTGTCTGATGTGTTTCATAGCAATTGTTAAGTCGTTTATCATACATGTACACTGATTTGACTACAGATAAAAGCTTTTATCTGGATGCAACAAGGATACTTTCAATAGCAAAATTGAACTGTAAACTTTACTAAATGAGTATGAAAATATCATAAATCAGAACACAAATGAATGTTTAAAATAATTGCAATGTGAACTGTTGTATTACATGCAAACCAATGTACCAATTACCTATCTTTGCAAATATATCCTTTACCTTAAGGTAGCCCACTACACTAAAACTTGTACTCTTTATAACACGTCACAAGATGGCGATTTAAATAGCTTGTGAAATTGTTTATTTTGATCGATATGATTGTCTAACTTAATAGCTCAGTGCGTAACGCATCGGATTGGTAAACCGCAGGTCCCGAGTTCGAATCCGCCAGGGACTTTTGTTCATATTTAGTGCAATAAATTTTTGAAAATCATGTTTTTTGTATTCAAATTTCATATTTTCCACCTTTTTCACATGTATAATAATTATATATCATCATACCTTTCATAATTAAATCATATCGTGCTGCTTTGAGAAACTTTTTCCAGACGTAGTGGGCCACCTTAAATCAATAGTATGACTCGTATCATTTTTGCAATTGTGCATACAGTGGCGTAGCTAGGACCTTGAGGAAGTATAGGCACCAATTGAGGCGAGGGATCTGGGGGCCGCCCAAGGCCCCCAGCGAGTTCAGGACAGCGCCGTAATAAAGGATTCTGGGGAACTAAGCCCCTCGATGGAAAACAGATTTCGAGACCACTTGAGTACAAATTGTAGACACATACATTTTTGGGTCTTCGTTAAAGTACAATCCAATTTGTTTTTACCAGAGATCTTTCTTTACAAGATTTTTAATATTTTTTTCAGAGCCTGCCACCTATGGCTGAAAGCGATAAAAACCACACTTTTTAAAGCTGGTTATCTGGGGGAAAGGTTTGGTATTTTGATTTTGAATGCCATAATTCAGAAAAGTATATTTGTTTTCATACCTTTGTTAGACTGTCATTTTCGTACAAATTTGACGACGGGTAATCCCGTTTACTTTGTTGCGACTAAGGGCTCACGGCGGTTGTAACCGGTCGGCAGAGGATGCTTACTCCTCAATGGCACCTGATCCTGCCTTCGCTTTTGTCGGAGGTTCGTGTTGCCTTACACTCGACTTTGTGTATTTGGTTTTTTTTGTTTGGGGGGGGGGCGGGAGGTTATGATTACGTTTAACACATTGTTAACTTCGCCAATTTATAATCAAACAACTTATTTCATGTGAAATATTGCTTTATTTCCAAATATTTACATTCACTGAATCTTTTCTCCTATATTTCCTTTGAAATTGACGTGGCATTCATCATCCAATGAATGCATGTTTGTTGCAAACTAGATGGATCCGGTTTTGTAGTGTCACATGTCCGCATGGTCTTTACCATATATGAAGCGATTCCAAGGTCAAAGGTTGAATTGGCTGTCCGTTTCAAGTAACGAAATGATCAACATTATGATATTTTAGTACTTAAATCTAGTTTTTATGTTTAGAAAATGCACGAAAATATAAATATAAACAATAAAATGCTTTCTTTTGTTGGTTTATTGGGTGATGAAGGAAACTAGATTGCAGAAAAAATTTCCATAACCCGCTAACGCGGGTTATGAATTTTTTCTGCAATGCTAGTTTCCTCATCACCCAATAAACCAACAAAGAAAGCATTTTATTGTTTAATTGCAAACATGCAAACAGCCCAGTTGCTATGTACTATGTTACTAGCTTGAAATACGGATATGTATTTAATTGCAGTGGTAAAATTAGTAATTCATATCAAAATTAAGGATTATCTCCCTCAGGCATAGCTCTGATCCTTCGAAGTTTTTGGCTCCAATCTTTTGGCACTACATTGATCACTTTATAAAGTTTTACTTTCATGTTTCGGATTTCCAACATTTCGGTTTGAGGCATCACTGAAGAGACATAATTTTTCGAAATGCGCATCTGGTGCATAAAAATTGGTACCGTATATGATTTATGCTAACATGAAGTCAAGGCGTAGACTTATTCTTATACACGATGGATTGAATTAATATTCACATATATATGATGGAAAGTGTTGACATTACACCACGGTTGGGTTTAAATATCTTAAGCGAATATCTGGTATTTTTAAAGAAATTAGATTTTTGGGGTTGTAAAAATTATGTGTAGGCACGTGCCTTATAAGGGCGTACTACCACGATGTTTTGGTACAGGGTACGCAAATCTGGGCACGAAGTACGACGGGCAATAGCCATTGAATGGCAAATGGAACGCAAGCTTGGGCACAACGAACGATTATAATAAAACATTCAATAAATGTTTTCGATCACTATCATCAGTACATTAATTTTGTTCATACAATTCATTCACCATTCCAATTGCTTGATCGTTCGGATATGTAAAGCTAGAAAGCGTTATTGAACTGTAAACTTTACTAAATGAGTATGAAAATATAAAAATTTTGAAATACTTGCAATGTGGGGGGGGAGAACGTGTTGTTTTACATGCGGACCAATGTACCCAGGCGCGGATCCAAGGAAAGGCCGTACCCCCCCCCCCCCTAAAAAGAGAGAGAATGGTGTAAAGAGAGAGAGAGAGAGAGAGAGAGAGAGAGAGAGAGAGAGAGAGAGAGAGAGAGAGAGAGAGAGAGAGAGAGAGAGAGAAGAGAAGAGAAGAGAGAGAGAGAGACAGCGCAGCGCGCACGATACACTGGCGGATTTTAGAGGGGGCGTGGCGGGCGCACGCCCCCTAAAATTTTCAAAGATTAGGGTACTCGGGGATATATATACACATTTAACGTGCAAATATCTCAGTCAATTTACCTGCCAGTCATTAGCTTGTAATAAAAGCAAGGCTGTAACCAGTGGGTGCCACTGGGTGCCCGTGCACCCCCCATTTTAAACTGAAGATGCTAAAACCTCTCGGCTTCTGGGGCTTCGCCCCCTTGACCCCTACCAGAGGCCCATTCCTACCAGGATTATTCCTGGATCTGGACCACTGTGGACCTGACTAGCAGCCTTTAAATCCTATACCTTAAGTCTTGTGCCCCCCTCCCTCCCCAACCCCCAAAGGAAATTCCTGTTTACGGCCCTGGGAGAGGGTGTAACTTCACCTACGAGGGCTAATATATATTGTTAAATTTTACTCCTAAAATCACTAAAATTGAGGAGCTTCGGGGGCTTCGCCCCATGGACCCCCACTAGGGCCTTGCCCTGGACCCACTGGGGGTCTTAAGGCGACCCCCAGACCCTGCCTCTGAAAAAAAATCCACGCCCCCCCCCCTAACCAGAATTCCTCGATCCGCCCCTGGTACCAATTACCTAGTACCATAAAAACTAAATATTGATAAATTTTCTTGGAGACTATATTGTAAATATGTATGAAAAAAGGTTGCAGAAATCAATTTTGATATACTCAATAATCTCTTATAATGTAACAACTTTTTTCTCAGGAAAAGTAAGAAAACTGAATCAGACAAATGTGAAAATGTTGAAGACAACGAATGCCTGGTTTATCATTGTAAAAATGTAAAACATATATGGGAAATAAGCTCAAAAATTAACAAATTACATAAAATGGAAACATTCGTTTTGGATTTTATATTGAACATAACCAAAAAGTAGACATTTTGAATAACTTAATCTCTTATTTACAAATATAAGATGTATTGTAGAATCAAGGACACTGAAGAAAGTATCAGACTATATCTACTCATCTTAAACCTTCTTTAAGGATGTACTTACTTGATTACATAATTATAGATTTCAATAATATATGTTCCAAAAAATCAGTAATGCATTTGATGCAATTATGTGAAACATATGTTTTATTGCGCCCGAGTGTCTTGAACAATGTTAGGGCACATTGAAATATGAATAAAAACTTCTTTTTTTTAAAAATCTGTTTAGAGACATAGACACCATAGGCAGGAGAATCAGATAATGAAAATTGTACATATATATGGGAAGTTGAAACATTTTGGACAACCTGTGGCTAACACTATTTTGAACACTGCACTATTTATCGCTGCGGAAATTGGTCATAACAATGAAGGTGCTGTGTCTGAGGTTTTCATGTGTTGAAGATATCTATTGTTTATTCAGAGAGGTGCTGTCCTTGGGGGGAGTTAAGTCGTGTGGAGCAAACATGTTTACTTTATCTCAACAAACAATTTTACTGTGGCTTTTTGCAGAAGTATCATCTCAAGGTATGTGGAACAATCAAAATATCAATTTTGCATTCGATAATTAAGGAAGAAAAATGTACACCCAAACAATACAAACAACACAAACATTAAGAAAGTTGCTGAAAACGCATTCTCATGGACAAATTTTTCACATAACTAACCATATTTCATCAATCCTTTCAGAATAACGTGAGGAATATAAGACACGGTGTATGTATGAGACACGAGGACTAAATACATACAATGTTTCTTTTAATATCACAGCGTGTGGTCTATGATACATCAAGTAAGCATGCATTTAAGCATTGTTCAAATTCTTATTTTTTGGATGTCGTTAGTGGTATAACAGCTCCTGATCGTGCCAACAAATTGAATACTGCGCATTCCTTAATTTCGTATTTTATAAATGTTATATTTTATTCCCCTTTATTCAAAACTTTGCGCCATTCAAAACTGGTGCGCGTAATTTAAATGGAATAGCCGAAAATCAGCCGTTGCACTACTCTGAAAAGTATAGTGCATATGGATAATATTACTTATCTTCAAACTTTACTTTGAAATTAGACTGGGAGTTTTCATCCATTTTTTAGGTCACTTGAGTAAACTCAGGTGACATATTGCAATTGGTCTTCGTCCGTCGTCGTTCGTCGTCCGTTAACAATTGAACATTTTTAACTTCTTCTTGATAACCACAAGTCCAATTCTTTTCAAATTTGATATGAAGCATCTTTGGGATAAGGGGCACATACATTGTAAATTTCAGGTCTCTTGCACCCCTGGGGCCTTGGGAGTCGGGC
>CAJDSM010012564.1:0-10646 GCA_903981925.1 Ostrea lurida | reverse complement strand
TTGTGTGTGGTATTGACTTGGTTGATATGTTGTTTACCTGTGTTGTGGTATTGACTCTGGTTGATATGTTGTGTTACCTGTGTTGTGTATTGACTCTGGTTGATAATGTTTGTGTTACCTGTGTTGTGGTATTGACTCTGGTTGAATATGTTGTGTTACCTGTGTTTGTGGTATTGACTCTGGTTGATATGTTGTGTTACCTGTGTTGTGGTATTGACTCTGGTTGATTATGTTTGTGTGTGTTGGTTACCTGTGTTGTTGTGGTATTGACTCTGGTTGAATAGTGTTGTGTGTTGTGTTACCTGTTTGTTGTGGTATTGACTCTGGTTGATATGTTGTGTGTGTTGTGTTACCTGTGTTTTGTGGTATTGACTCTGGTTGATATGTTTGTGTGTGTTGTGTTACCTGTGCGTTGGTTTGACTCTGGTTGATATGTTGTGTGTGTTGTGTTTACCTGTGTTGTTGTTGTGGTATGACTCTGGTTGAATTGTTGTGTGTGTTGTGTTACCTGTGTTGTGTTGGCTGGCTCTGGTTGATATGTTGGTGTGTGTTGTGTTACTGTGTTGTTGTGTATTGCTCTGGTTGAATATGTTGTTGTGTTGTGTTACCCTGTGTTGTTGTGTGGTATTGACTTCTGGTTGATATGTTGTGTGTGTTGTGTTTACCTGTGTTGTTGTTTGGCTGCTCTGGTTGATATGTTGTGTGTGTTGTGTTCCTGTTGTTGTTGTGGTATTGACTCTGGTTGATATGTTGTGTGTGTTTGTGTTACCTTGTTGTTGTTGTGGTATTGACTCTGGTTGATATGTTGTGTGTGTTGTGTTACCCTGTGTTTGTTGGTTGGTGGCCTTGGTTGATAATGTTGTGTGTGTGTTGTGTTACCTGTGTTGTTTGTGGTATTGACTCTGGTTGATATGTTGTGTGTGTTGGTGTTTTAACCCGTTGTGTTGTTGTTGTGGCAACACAGGTATCACAACACACACAACATATTAACCAGGTGGATGTATAAAGAAAACACATATTAAAGAGTACTAACATTAAGACAATACTTCTTTATATGTTTTGTGATTGTAAGTTTACTGTAAATTCCTATGGACCTCTGCTTATATTGATGTTTGTGTTATTTGAGATATGTAAAACCAGATTAGGGAAAACATGGGTTACAACAGTGTGTGGAAGACAAGGAAGAAAAAATAGATTTTGACAGTTGTTTTTAGAGACACTACAGCTCATTTTGTGCAAAAATCATATAATGACAATTTTCCCAGAGCTTTCTCAATTTTTGTTGCATTGTATGAATGAACTTTGCAAAAATTACACATATATAATGTTGAAAATTCCTGTTTAAATGCAAAAAATAATACTTTTCGACGGCCCATACAAATAAACATGGAGTCCCCGCCTTTCAATCTTTACACGCATGTGCACAGAGGGTAAACATTTTAGCATGTCGATGCATACAATTAATATACCCAGAAATTTTACATGTTATAGGAGAAAGAGGTTGGAGTAGAACAAGATACAACTCGTATATGCAAAATGTAATTTACATGGGGATTATGATGACCGTTTGATAAACCAAGAGCCATGAGAGTCAGACACATACGCAGGGCTATTAGACAGCTATTTTTATCTGAAAACATCACGTTTTAAAAAAACCATTGTTTAGTCTAAAAAATGCATGGAAGGGCTTTTGTTGGAATATTGATTTAGAATATTCCCATTCTTGAAAAGCAAGTATAAGGGGATTTTTATAAGTTTCTACACAACACGTCTGTTGTTATTCTAAATCTCGTGATGTAAAATGTCCGAGTTAGCTTCAGGAAACTTGAATTTTGGATGATTTTCACAATGCAGTTGAGAGCTAATTGATGTATTCAAATTGTTCAAAATAGTCGGAATCGATATTTTTATCATTTTTAATATTGACATGTATGTTAAATAGCACTTGATGAAAAATGAGCTGTAGTGTCTCTAGATCGAAAAACTTTTCATAATGATTTTGAATTCTAATTATGCAATGACATTCACAGCAGAGTCCACAGACACAAAGAAGAAAACAGAAGAGGAGAAAAATTCTGAAAACATAGAGAATCAAACTAAGTGTATCCAAAACATAATGGACCCTGCAATTGGTGACAATGATAATGAAGTGACTATAAACATCAAGCATTCAGCAAATGAAATCATGTGTAATGGACATGGTGAAACTCAATCTCAGGTAGACACCAATAAAAACTCCAGTGCCGAGCAGGAGGAGTGTTGTGAATCCAATAATGTGGGGGGTGAGGGTAACCCAATGGAGGAGGGATCTACAGATGAGAATCAACGACGGTCTCAAAGCCCTGGTGTGCACAGTTCTTCTCCCAGTGAAAAAAGCAACTCATCAGGTGAGTTGGGAAGAGATCAGGCAGATTTCTGAGGAGTTTATCAAAATGATTGCATGAAGTTACTGGGTACACAGTAACTTTCTGTTGTGTGTGTGTGTATTTACTAGAAAATTATTTTCAACTCAGTTTAAATATATACAGATCAGATTTCAGCCTTTTTCAAAGGAGATGGCTGGAGGAAATAGAAAGATGTCTCTTGATTTCTAGGTCAAAAGATTATATGTTTTCTAATTTCTTGCGTTTGATAGACTATACTGCTTGTTGTTTTAATGCCAATTCTCTTATTTTAAAATGAATGGGACATACTTGTATGTTTGTTTGGAAGTCCTGACACATGTAAAGAGGAGAGACTGATAGATACAAAAGCTGGATTATTATTTTTTTTTTATTTGTTTGTGTTTGGGGTCTTTTGATTTTTTTTTTTTTTTTTGGGGGGGGGGGTTGTTTTGATTTTTTTTTTTTTTTTTGATTTTTTTTTGTGAATTGATTTATGGTATGTTAATTATTCACATCCAAAGCAATACAGGACTGTGGTCCAAGTTTTATGCATACGTTATTTATATTGGGTATTTAAGTATATTGTGCAGTCATTCAAGGCACAAGTATATATGTCAATGTAGATGAAATGCTGGTATATGTAGATGTACTTTTGATGTAAGGAATTTATAGAGACATTAGTATATACATATTGATTAATTTCTAAATTAATGTGATCTGCTCATGTTGCAAAGGTAAAAAGAAAGAAAATGTTAGTCCAATATATTTATTTTTTTCACTTGGGTTTTATATGATGTATTTTCATATCTCCATCATGGACAGGTAGAGAATATACAAGATCTATATGAACATTTATTGTGCCTCTTGGGCCTTTGATTCTTGTACAGTTGTGTATTTAGATAATTATTTTTTTACCAACACTTTAATGATTGCAGACAAAAACCGACCGGATCCTGTGCGACAAGTTTGTGAAATACCTGTCAAAATAGCAGATCTGGGCAATGCCTGCTGGACGGTATGTGTACATATTATTTGAATATGTAATATGTACGTGCGCACACACACATATTGATAGATAGAATGGGCTCACAAAAAACATAGTAATATAATACAACATAATCGATATGTACAGTTGAACCTTGTTATCTCGAGCTCAATGGGACCGGGAAAAAACTTCAAGAAATCCGTGGATTTGAGATATTGAAGGTAAAAATATTCAGAAAATAGGTGGCCGAGACTTTCAAATCACTTCAACATAATCATTGTGTTCGAGATATCAGTGTTGGAGATGCCAAAGTTCAACTGTATATCCATGACTATATATACTATTTAAATCTTAAACTACACGGTTCTGAAGCTCAAAACTCAGAAGCACTCTTTTATCATTACAGCCAGCAAATGCTGCTCTGATTATGTAGAATGTGTTCATTATGGTTTATCATAATGTCAAAACGAAAGTGATAAGAAGCGGTGGATTGAGTGAAATGAAATGTCTAATGTACACAGTTTTCTATCTTGTAGTATAATATTTTGTAGTCTAAGACCATGCTGTTGATTGAATATTCCCACTGAAGCTTTTCCTGTTGATTGAATATTCCCATTGAAGCATTTCCTGTTGATTGAATATTCCCATTGATGTTTTTCCCATTGATTGAATATTTCCACTGAAGTTTTTCCTGTTGATTGAATATTCCCACTGAAGTTTTTCCTGCTGATTTAAATATTCGCATAGAAGCATTTCCAGTTGATTGAATATTGCATTGAAGCTTTTCCTATCTTCCTTTACAGTTTATTCATTTTACTGATGACATCCAGACTCGTCAGTATCGAGCCCTGGAGGTCCTGATAGGGGCTGGTTATGGCCCTCCTGCAGACATATGGAGCACAGCCTGTATGGTAAGTTACTGAGAGTGGCTTCAGGATATGGCTCTCTTGCAAATATTTAAACCCGCTCCGAGGGAGAGGGAGGTATCCTGTTTTACCCTGTCTGTCCATCACACATTTTTTTTTGTAACAGAATTCTCAGCAACTGTACATTGTAGGCTCCTGATATTTTGCATGGAGCTTTATATAGATATGGTGTATCATGGGATGCATTTTCAGATTCATCAGACATTTACTTTCTGTTTGTTGAGAACTTGGAATTTTTCTTAAACAGTGCTCATATTCAACATTTTTTGTAACAATTTTCAGGAACTCTATTCCACAGGCTACTAAAATTTTGCATGAAGCTTTATATACCTGTAGGTATGAATTCCAATGTCCTTTATTACGATGGTTTTGATTGGATAAAATTAAATCGAAACGAAAATTTACACATCAATAAATCCGAAGACGTGACGTCACAATACGCACATGAAAACAAACAACATAACGCACGGAACTATTCAAATTTTTAAAATTGTTCATACAGTGAACAAATTGGAATTATAAGAATTAAACATTCTTTTTAAAGAATTTATCGATGTGTAACCTCTGGACATTTTACTCACACACTGAATAAAAGTGCGAAGCACTTTTATGTTAAGTTTGTGAGTAAAATGTCCATTTTAAATGCTTGACTTTTTATTCACAAACTGATTAAAAGTTCAAAACACTTTTATGTTATGTTTGTGAGTAAAATGTCCAGAGGTTACACATCGATAAATTCTTCAAAAAGAATGTTTAATCCTATAATGCCTTTTCAGATTCATCGATCATCTACTTACCGTATGGCGAGAACTTTGAATTATATACAACTATATTGAGAGCTTTAATAAGTTATCACTAGTGAGTATTGGCTCACAGATTCCTTGTTGGTTACTGTAAAAATACATATACCAAATGGATTTTACTCAGGAAAAAATGCCCAAGTTTCTAATCACCCATGAGACTTAAGCACTTTGATATACACAATTACTTATTATAAACACCCCCCTCCGAAGGAGGGGGGGTATACTCTTTTACCTCTTGTTTGTCCGTCCTTCCGTCCGAAATAAATATTTTCGTCGTACTTTTCTCTGAAACTGCATATCACAGCCAATTGATATTTGGTGTATGACTTCATCTAGGGGTCCCATACCGCGCTTACCGAATTCAGGCCTTTCGCTTGTCAACTTCCTGTTTCAACGACTTCTTTAAAATTTTGGAGTCTTCATGTAAAACAAATATTTTCGTCGCACTTTTCTCTGAAACTGCATATCACAGCCAATTGATATTTGGTGTATGACTTCATCTAGGGGTCCCATACCGCGCTTACCGAATTCAGGCCTTTCGCATGTCAACTTCCTGTTCAACGACTTCTTTAAAATTTTGGAGTCTTCATGTGAAATAATATTTTCCGTCGCACTTTTCTCTGAAACTGCATAACACAGCCAATTGATATTTGGTGTATGACTTCATCTAGGGGTCCCATACGGCTTACCGAATTCAGACCTTTCACATGCTAATTTCCTGTTGCCCGACTTTGTCAATATTTTGAGTCGGTATGTGGAATCAATATTTGTCGCATTTTTCTCTGAAACTGTGTATCACAGCCACTTGATATTTGGTATATCACTTCATTTAGGAGTCCCATACTGCACTTACTAAATTCAGACCTTTCACATGTCAACCTACTGTTATATCAACCTTAGCAAAAGATGAACAAATTCTCTAGGTAGCAGCTATATTTACATGTACCTTAAAGCAGGGGTATCCTCAGTGAGCAGTAGCTCACAGAATCCTGTAACTCACAGAATCCTTGTTAGGTTTGTTACTGACTGTCTACGGAAATATGTTGGGTTGTTCATTTTCATGGAAGGTGAGGCAAAATAAGTGTCTTGTTTTGTTGAGGACCAAATACAGACATAGTATGGTGAAAAGTTAGTTTTAGTACTAAAAATGACGTAACGGCCGCCATATTGCCGTCAATAGTTTGCTTTCTTTAGACAGCAGTCATGACTTCAACCAATGACAAAGCAACATTCTAGTCCAAGGCAAAATTAGTTGATGTATACTATTTTCCTGCTCATATTTATGAACAATTAATTGTTTTAAAAGTATATAATTAAAAGTTTTCTGCATTGCACTATAAAAGGATTTGTGAAGCTGTATGTGAATATAATTTTCAAATGGACTTGCGAAAGATCGTTGATGGCCATATTGAATAGGGTCTGTATATAAAAGGAAATGTCACAGAGATGGTTTTATGAAAGTTCTGCATGTTCTACATGCCATTCAAACATTGATCTTTTTTTAATCACTCTGAACATTGAATGTAGACTTTAAATGAGTTATGTCTTCAATGTTTAACATCAACAATGAAAAATCTTTTGATCAAAAATCGTGGGTCAGTCCCTTTAAAAAAAAAAATTTAACCAGCTGGGCTACATTTTTTTAATCAAAGGGGATACTGTTTGATGTTTTGCAGAAGAGACCCAATTACTCTGAATGATAGAATGTAAACAGATTCGTAACTCTCTAAACTTTTGAAGTTTGTTTGCTGTGATTGGCAAAATTGGTCTCATTATTATTTATTGTTCTGGTCACTTGACTGTAACCATCAATGCTATTTCACATGTTTGCATAGTGAGTATGCAAGTAGATAAATTGCAATTAAGTTACAATTTTTATTTTATCCTTTGTTGTCATTTTATTTATTTGTAGGCATTTGAATTGGCAACAGGGGATTATTTATTTGAGCCCAATTCGGGGGAAAACTTCAGTCGTAATGATGATCACTTAGCTCATATTATTGAGTTGTTGGGTCCTATTCCAAGAGAGATCTGCTTAGGAGGCGAGAAATCCAGGAGATACTTCAACAGGAGGGGTTGGTTCAGGGCTGTTTTATTTTCTGTAAAAGTTACAAAGTTTCACAAGTTTATGTTTGATAAAGTAAAGGAAATAGCGACATTGTATGAATTTAATTTGTTTTCCTAGCATTGTAACATTGTTCTGTGATGAAGATTTTTATTAATTTTTGTGCAGGTGAACTTCATAACATACCAAAGTTAAAACCATGGGGTCTTTTCGATGTTTTGATGGAAAAGTATGAATGGGAAGAGGAAGAGGCCCGAAGTTTTGCAGACTTTTTAATACCCATGTTGGCATTCGATCCTGCCAAACGTGCCACAGCATCCGAATGTCTACAACACGCCTGGCTGAAAGACACTAAGGATGTAGAACAGTCATAATCTCAAACACTTCTCACTTAGAGCTTCTCCACGCTTTGAATGGACTCGACAACATACGCTAAGGGATATAACTTGGGGCAAGGCAGGTCTAAGAAATAGTCTTATCTTGTTCCCAAAATCTGGGTCCTCTATTCTCTCTCTCTCTCTCTTGTTTTAATGGGCAATTGGAGATGATTTCATGGTGTATTTTATTTCTTGTGTAACCTTTTCCCATGGAAAACTTTTATATGAACATCTGCCACTGAGGGTGAAACTTACATCTGTACAAGAATGTTGCAATTCATTCAATGAAACATAAAATGTGTCAACAAGATACAGTGAAGTACACTATAGAAATTTTTTTTTAGTATTTTTTGCATACATACGTGTAATTTTAAAGTAACAAGAATCATAGTGTTAGAAATTTTTGTATTTTGAAGACAGAAAGATAAACCAAACAATAGACAAGTATGACAGATTTAAACAAAATCATATGAGATATTATTTCCATTCCAGTTAATAAATTTAGAATTAAAAGAGAATGAATTTTTATTATACAAACAAATGTATTCATATGCTCCATTCGATGTTTCTTTAATTACATCACATATTGAGTACTGTGCAAGGTGAGCCTTGATGACAATCCCTTCTATACTGGGAAAGTGCTCTAGAGTTTAAATCACAGAAACAAAAAGATCACAGGTGTTATTTATTTTTATTTTATTTTTGTTATACTCATAATAAATATAAATTAGATAAGCAGGCCTGAAAAATCAATTTGCATATATGGCATGTTTAAATAGTCATCTCATTTTCGCAGGTCATATAAATGTTTACAAATTTTAGCTGATGTTTCACCCATATTTTCCACATACTTGTTAATTTTAATGTCCATATGAATGTGATAAAAATTTAGACGCCACTATAATACAATTTGTAGAAAGATTTGCAGGAATTTTAATAATTTCATGATCCCCCTACAGTTCTATCCCGCATGACACGTAGACAAGTTAAGGAAGTATTCTAGTTAAGGAAGTATTCTAGTTTGTTGCTAGTGTTTTTTATACATGTACACATTGATGGAAGTAGATCAATTTTCTTCAAGAATCTTTAGAATTTTCTGTATTCAAATGTGCATTTATTTTCATTTTAATATATTAAAAAATTAGAAGAATATTTCTCGAATTTTTTATGGTCAGAATTTTTTTATGTTCATATATATAGCAAAATTATCTTCCAGTAAAATGTCTTCTGTTTTCCAAGTAGGAGATTCCATTCAGATGTTATTTAAGTATTACATGCAGTATCTTTCATTATTTCAGTATATTTGACCTGCTTCACATTATGTCTATTTCACCCCCAAATTCATTTTAGTTTTAAGGACATCGTCAATGATTCATACCGAATTATGTTACAGTGCAATGATTGTCTCGTGATTGGTAATGATTTTTTGTCATTTTTCTGCAACATATCATGTAGAGTGATATTCTGTAATTTTGTTTCAAATGAATTGGTCATTTTCTTAACCAAAATCTCTGCTTTTTTAGATAGAGCCCTGTTTTATGACAATGTTTAGTGTATCATTTGTCTCCCTTTTAAAATTTTCTTTCGTAAACAGATAATTGCCATCAAAATGTTTACCTATTTGAATTTTACATTAGAGATCAAAGTGTTAATAGTGGCAGAACGCTGAAATTGTCTGACAATTCAATGGCATTTGGTTGAGACTGTTTTGTAACATGTAGAAATATAGACTTGGTAGTGATAGTGGTTGTCAACAATAACATTCCGGACAGACAGAAGAAGTGGTAAGCCACAAGAACTCAACTCAGTTGTTTTCCTAATGAACTATTGACGAACTCGTAACCGAGGTATACACATAATGTGTGTAATGCAATAGCAAACATTCGTGAGGAGGAGATGCTTTTGAAACAATATCCTCATAATAGAGTTCCTTTGTATTTTAATAGAATACAGGCATGTTAAAGAGCTTTTGCAAGCAGCGAAAATGTGTGGGTCTCAGACATGAAGCTGAATATACTATATAAAAGCCATCCAAGCATAATGTCAAACCTCTGGTGTGTGGCAGTTTTATTGTGCTGCAGTGTACTAGCTGGTCGAATCAAGCTTCAAACAAGGGTTGTACTTGTGTTTAAACGGGGAGATAACTCTTGACTGATTCAACAGTCCATTTTTGTGTTTTGTGTTATGTCTAAATAAACTGTTCACCAATTTATTTTTGTTCTCTCTCTCTCCTAACTTGGATTATTACACTCCTAATATTTTCACAAAGACTGCAACCTAATATGTCTTTGAAACTGGCATAAAATAATCAAATATCACAATGATAGTGTAAACGTGTTGCATGCACGTTTAAATATACAAAGTGTTTTCACTTAATATGTACCTTTTGCTGGATTATGCTATAGATATAAAAATCGTAATATACAGTACGCGCTTATAATAAAGTGTATCTAGAAGGGGACTGCTTTTCATTGGGGTGATATTTTGCAATTGACGGGCATTTTCATGTGAAATTTTAATGGGTTTGGACTAAAATCTAGTTTACAGATCCATATTTTTTTTTTGTGTGGGAAATATTGCACACTATAAAGTAAATTCGCCAGGACGAGGGATTTCTTGCCGATTAAGCTTATAATTGCTATAGAATATATATATACAATGGCGGATCCAGGATTTGGGGGGGGGGGGGGGGGGAGCTCGTTGAAAAGGAAGCCAATAAGCAGAAGGTCTACGATTAGAGCCAAAGTGGGGGCATGGGGTTTTAAAACTGATAGTTACTTTTAGATGAAATATTTGAACCACGTTACCGGTCTTATCATTCGTGTTTATTTTAATGAAGACCGTTTAGCTATGATGAAGACCGGTAACGTGGTCGAAATATTTCAAGTGTTTAGAGTTTTATATACATGTGTGTGTGAAGTGTATGGGAATAAAGATATATTTGTAACAAGAGTCTCCAGGACCGAAGTGCTATAAAGGGGTGTAATTTGTTTAGAGACGTTTTAAAGAACTGCATAATTAGACGGAATACTCGAATATTTCACATTGAAGTTTATTGGGTTTTTTCCCCCAACCATATTCACGGTTTTTAGCTCACCTGAACCGA
>CAJDSM010012563.1:0-44855 GCA_903981925.1 Ostrea lurida | reverse complement strand
TCGAAGTCATGTAATATATGTATAATATTATCTAAACGTCAAAATGGAAAATTACGTCATGGAAGACAGGCCTGTAGAGTTGTAACAGAAAATGCCTTGCTTTACCATGGCTTATTTTAAGCTTGATAGTATATGATAAATAGAATATTATATCCTAAAATCCATATCGCAAGGTATATCAGCCCTCGGGGCCCCATATCGACCCTCGGGCTGATATGGGGCCACTCGGGCTGATATGCCATGCGATATGGATTTTAGCATGCAATATTTTCTATATAGTGACCTGTCTGTAATATTTCGTGTTGATAATATTATACAGTCGAACCTCGTTATCTCGAACTATATGGGACAGCAAAAAATGTTGAGATATCCGTGGATTCAAGATATTGAGAGTAAAATACTTAAAAAGAATCAGCTAGTCGATGCAGGGACTTCCAAATCACTTTCACAAAACCATGGTATTAGAAATATCTGTGTTTGAGATACGGTACCGAAGTTAAACTGTACAAAATATACTGTAAAGTTGTATTGGAAAGGTTATAAATTTTGAGATTTCACTTGTATTTTGGGTTCTGAACATAATGGCTTTTATTGACTGTTTTGTAGACGGATGCAGGTGGAAACTACGGCTTATGTGGCACCCAGCCTCCGCCAAATCTCCTAGTCTCCACAGGTCCATTTCTTACCATTCATTTCAGGTGAGACCAAACATGCCTCCTCCTTCTGTTGTTTCACTGGTCATAAGGTCCGAGATAACGATGTAGTACGGTGAGGCTCGATAATGGCTTAGCTTGTAGCTAGATTCTCCCATAAAGACACTCTCAGATGTCTGCGGTGCATTTTATGCTCCAGGGTTAATGCTCTGGGGTTCCTATTAGAAGAGGGTAATGCAATTACCTATGGTGCATTTCCACTATTGATCTTGGAGATGTTTTATAGGGGGTGAAATATGAGGAAATATTTTCCAGACTTGTTAATTAGCATTAAGGTATTTAATATATCTTTTGATACAAATCACAATTTATCATTTTTTGAAAGACACTGTGATAGATATGGGGGTGAAGTACGTGTGGATTAAGTCTGCAGAAATGACCTTATATGACCTTGATCCTCTAAAGTTGCAGGATTGACATGCAAGCTGTCTGTGAGGAGATTTTGATTAATTGTCTGGTCTAGATTCAAGTCTGTTGAATACCTACTGAGGGTAGATGTTGCGTAATCTGTACAGTCAGGTGTTTTAATGTTATGGGAAACACCTGATATGACATCAGCATTGTTTGTTCAATCGAAATGTAATAATTTTCAGACCCGCAATCGAAAAATAGTTTTGACATCTTTATAGTGTTTTAAAAAAGTGACTTCATTAAAATCTCAAGGCTGATCAAAACATGCTTCCTCAACAATTGCATGCAAAACACAGGGGATTTCTGTCATATTTTAAATACAACCAGATCCAAATTAATATTTTTTTATATTACCCATTTTTAGGTGTCCAAGGAAGTTAAACAATTTTTAAAAAAATTATCTGAAATCCACAAAAGCCTACAGATTTTATTATGAAAGGACCAACATAAAAGTGAATCCTTAAAGCAGAAGTTAAAAAGCGATAGGGACAGATTTTGTCTGACAGTTTTTCATTGACAAATTGAGATGACAAATACGATAATAAGCTTAAAATTTGTGATCAAGCAGGTGATCGATATTTCAAGCTTCTATCAACTTGTACACATGTAGTATCTGAAGTTGATGCAGCCTCAATTATTATCGCGTTCTCTCTTTGAACTTTGCTTGGTATGTTTGGGAAGGTGAAGATTCTTATAGCAAGCTGTACCAATTTTTCTTTGAGCTGTATCAATCAATTTTGTTTTTCTAAAAACATGATTTCCACATTAAATGTTTATATTATAGAAAAGTAAAAATATTAGTCTTGCCTTTTGCCAAATGGTAAAGTTCTGCCAAAATCATCTGTATCATCTGAGAGTTTGATTTTCTCGTGCTATTGACATTCAACATGCTGAGAGAGACCTCAAGAACTAGAAAAGGGGTGGTCTTTTAAGATATATTCACATTTTAAAGAGGACAAGTTGTGTGGAAGAAAATTTCAAAGAAACAACATATTTTGTGTATATAAATACACCTTGTATCAAATTGTTAATTGAAAATTATTATGTATTTTCAAATCAATACATTTTCCACCATACACAAAAACAATGGAAAATTTCAATTTTGTATTGTGTTTGATCAACAATTGCCAACACATGTTGGAGATGGGTTCTAATCTCAGGTTTCGTTCCTCTCAAGGTCAAGTGTGTTCACCAGGTTCAGCTGCTCTCACAACACTCCAAAATTTGGACAAACTAAGCACAGTGTGTAAACATTCTTGTTTGCCAATGGCACCATTGGTCATCACATTGGCTAGGCACATTTGCATAAATCTCCATTAGTTCCTGGCGTGGTAGAAAGAATTTAAGAGTGTCACCATGATGCTGATCGGTTTTCTGAATCATTTCTAGGGTGAATCAGTTATTTACTATAATAACTCGCAATTATTGTTGGGTTGGTGGTTTTCTTGTTGTAGAAAACATCGATTGCCCACTTGTTCTGTAGAATGCAAACAGATTGTTCAAGACTGAGTGAAAATCTACTGAATTTACAAGACTCACCGCATGGCCTTTCCTTGCCACTAGGATACCAATTTACTTAAAATTGGGGTGGTTTTTTTTGGCCAAATGTTCGGTATTGCCCTTATTACAAAAATGTAATTATTTTTTAATTGTTCGAGTAAAATTTTAATATTTGAACAGGTAAACCCAGTACTACAGAATGGGGTTTCTAGAATAGAATATTTGAGGAAACTAATTTCTTGTGTGTTGAACCTGTGTACCAAACTTTCATTCTTCTGATTTTGAAATTGCAAGCTCTGAATGCACAGTGATGATTTTAATTTTGTGGGTTTGTTGACTTAGGTTTTCTGGTACTCAAGAGCTCCTTGTACCTAAATATGAAACTTGTTAACCCATGCAATAGTATTTATCCCAGATCAATACCGTTTTATAGTGACAACTTTGTTGACAGAAGACTTCTATTTGTCAGCAGACGGCCTTTGAAATCACAATCCTGTAAGACAAATTATTGAGAATTAGGAGGGTTTGTTCATTGATAAATTGATAGAAGATTAATATTTAAAAACTGGACATTGATAAGGGAGGGAATGCTGGGTATTTGGATGTTGTATGCGCTGGTGCTAGGTAAATGTTTGCATTGTGTTCTAGCGGTAATTTTGTCGGGGTGTCAGACCTAGTGCCGATTATTTGCAGATCTCTTTAGCTGTGTGTAAACTGCATTTAAGTTACACCTGCCCACCCTATTGAAGAAGTTTCACTAAATGTGATTATCTGGCCAAGACAGGTTCATTTCAACAGATGTTCATGTTATCTGTGCATAAATATGGTGCAAATACTTTATGTGTACTTTATTAAGCGGGGTTTCATATTTAGGTGTCTTAAATTCACACAATCGTAAGTGTGCTGATTTATAAATCTGTGTTTATGATTTATGACCAAATATTAATCGATATAAACTTGATATACTTAAGGAATGTTGACAGTGCTAATTAATTCACAATCTTGCCAAATTTTCCCTCATCTACAACTACAAGGATTTTACATTTAATTCAAGTGCTCAGTATATAGTATGTGATTTGAATGTCACACATCAAGGGGGAAAGCAACTGCTCCTAGCAACTCCTCCTAGTTGCCTTTCCACCATCCAATGACTAAGAATCAGGAGAGAACAATATATATAGTAAATTACTTCAATAATGGGTGATAGGATTAGAGTGCATGCATATATGTGAGGCCAGTTTGAAATATTTCTTCTGTTACGAGTCGAGACAAGAATCATATGGACTTGATTCTACCAATCACGGCTCAGCACTAAAGAAATCACGTCTCAGCACTAGAGAAATAGTGCCACCATTAAGATACTCATCCTCTGTACATTCCAACATATTTTTGGCATAATTTCTATCTAGTACAAAAGAATACTGAAGATCATTAAGACCTTTGTGAACTCTCAAAAAACTGAAAGTGATACAAAGTGCATTACAGATCACCGGGAAAGACACAGGTCATGCAGTTCCAGGAGAAAGCCTGTTTACGTAGTTTTGTTTTTTACCCCCCACTTCAGGTCTGAATAAAACCATCAGTTGTAAACAGCAGAATCGACTGAGTTCCCTCTTAGAGTGCTTACTAGTTGCAGAATTGCTGCTAATGGCAATGGCAAACAAGACTAAGTGTTTCAGGGGGTTGTGTCTTTGATGTGTTCATTGAAAATCATAAGCTGCAATGTTGGAGAGCTTCTGTTAACATTTCTCTCAGTTACTTTCTGAACGGGGTTTATTTTGGTGAAGATTTGAATGTATAAATATTTCTGTCTTCTTTAATGACTATAAATGATGAAGTATGTCAAGTTTGGTGGGAATTCACTCAAATTTTGAGAGTAACTTTTTAAATTCCACAAACTTATTAAGTTCAGAATATATACCTGTTTTTATTCAGAGAATTTTGAGAGTGACTTTTCAAAATTCCACAAACTTGTAAAGTTCAGAATATACCTGTCAGTAATGAGAAGATAAAATGCTTAAAAAGAAACCCACTTGAACAAACATGAAAGGTAACATGGTTGATCTAGAGCACAAAAGATTTTAGTTTTAATGATAAGTTACAAACAATTTTTTTTTTTCATAATTAATGAAAACTGAATTTATATTTTAATACAATGTAGCATCAGGAATGTAATTAATTTCATGATTTCTCAATATTAACATGAATGAAAATGAGTGAGTTCTTCAATTCGGGAGAATTTTTATTTGTACATATTACAATTGTATAAACTGTGCATGCAGGCTCCATTTAATGTTTGTATCAAATGTCTCTTTTAAAAAAATAGTTTGAAAAAATTAAATTCTTTAATAGATAGATCAAAGTTACGAGTCAACGATGAATTTTTCCATTTTTAGTCCACATACTAGAGGGAGTTAAAGGAATTCATACTCAAACTCGTACTCTGAGAACTTATAACAAAATCATGCTGATTGTCAGGGGAGGTAAATCTTCCTTGCCTTTAATTCTCAATGAAGACAAAAAACCCATATTAATTGGATATTTTTTTTCCCACACTAAGTATGAGAAATATTTATTGACAGTGAATTTTTGCCTTATCCATGAGAAACATTTTAGACTGTTCTGTGCAGACTACAGAATGTCACAAAAGTTCCATCCTCACACTTCTGGGTCTTCAGAGTTCTATGGATTGCATGCCTGAAAAGTTCAACAAGGATGGAATTAACCTATGGTTGAAGGCTTTGGCATGAGATAAATAATTAATCCGGGAACAACCACTTAATATTGAGTAATGATTCTTGACATGCATACCGGGGAAAATATGATGAATGCCTATCAGCTCCCAGCTTCATTTCCTTCCATTTATTTCTTGCACCCTCCATATTATAGCTACACTCTCTGGATCAGTCGCTCTGTCTGCTACTTGGGGACAGAGAGGAGTCAATTAGCTGATCTCCACAGACAGTTATGTGAATCCTTGCTATTAGTCTTTCGGGACATGATTATGAGCTTTTGACAGGTTACAAGGGATGGTTAGGTAAAAAGGAGCTGGAAATGACTTTTATGTGGGGTTTTTGTGATTAAATTACGCTGTTGTCACAGTTTGCTTTGATAAGTGGAGCAAACGTCTGGGTATTTGTACTTGGAAGTCATCATAATTTGTTCGAACATTACGGGCGTTTCAACATGCAAACACTTTGATGACTTTGCATTATTTTGATGAATATGCCATTCCACAATATACTACATATACATCCTTCATGTTTCTTCCGAAACCCTCATTAATTATAATCCATTTATTTTATTTTTTGATGGACTTCAAAATGCCTGGATGGTGCATCAAAAAGATGAGCTTTAAAGTTTGCTTTCCAGTTAGTTATACTGATGTAGTGCAATACATTTATTTTGTTGCAAAAAAGCATAGTCTCTGTTAGACATAACCAAGCATTGAGGTGGCCATGTTGAATGCAGTGTATAATGGGTTATTTGTTTGGGGTGGTTTATTTTATCAGAACAATTCATAGGAAGGAGAAATCTATAGTATAGATAAAGGGAGTCGTATAGCCTCATTTGAACTAATTTTAAAATCCCTGACAATGAATTCAGTGCATTGTTAATACCTCCAGAACCCTCCGTGCAGGAATCAGGATGACTGGGTTTGATTTTCCGACTTTTTATGTCACTATTTTATGCGTATTTTATTATTCTTTTATCATTGTGATAAAGATGACACACCCTGTACGTTTGTATGATTCTCTGTAATAGAGAATAGAGATCTCTGACATAGGAAGGTATTCTAGCTGATGATTCAAAAGACATAATATTGTTAAGTTTATGACAACTGATACCACACATGCTGGGTAATTCTATCACCCGATGTCATAAATGTAACTCCTGTTACTGAAGAGCTGCAGTGCTAACACCTTAATATGACTTTTATTGCCATCACTGTGTGTGTGTTTAGAAGAACTGATAATTAAACTGGTTTTAGGGTTTTCTTACATCTGTTGCTTTTTGTGCTGCAATAGGAACACTTAGAATACATTAAAGCTTTCTTATTTTCACTTGTAGGACCAACAAAAATGGAGATATAAAAAGAAGAGAAAAAGGAAGAGGTTTCAAATTCATAGTTACAGCATTTAGTGAAGGTATACAATATGATGATTTTTAGATGCATGATTATATTCCAAAACCAAGACCAATCAGAGACTGCATACCTCAAGAGCAATATTAGAGATTGCATACCTCCTCCATAGTTACATTAAAATCGTATGGAGCCAGGATCTGGACCTGAGTCCGAATTGCCACCAAAATTTAATGGGGACTTTCTGAGACCAAGATACATCCGTGTATTAATTTTCGGNTAATGGGGACTTTCTTAGACCAAGATACATCCGTGTATTAATTTTCGAAGTGATCTGACCATTAGTTTTTTGCATGAAGTTGCTAACAGACAAATCCACAAACAAATAGATAAATGCCACCGATTTTATTTTAAAACTCCGTGGTGAAGGTAATTATAGGTACGCCATAGGGTCAGGTTGATAAGTGATGTAAGGAAACATAATGAAGTGAATTTCATTTCCTGTTTTGCTGTTATTAAGTTAACAAAATATAAAAAACTATTTGGATACAGTAAATTAAGCTTATAATGAATCAACTATTTCTGGCACTGTCATAGATAGAATGTTCTATCATTGATTTAACTGTGTTTTATGAAATTTTGAGGAAAATTGTTTTTATTGTTTAAATCTTTGTTTTAACTTATCTATGACAGAATATACTGAAGATTCTTTATTTTACACGAGTATTTGATATTGCGAAATGACTCGTGTATGTCAATCGTGAGAACATAATATTTGCGTTAAATTAATCTGTTTATGAAGAGTTCTTAATGTACTTTAGCAACAGAAAATTAAAAGCGAGTAATTTTATCTCTCGAGTGATGCCTCTCGTGAAATTACGCAATAATTCAAATATAAGTAATTAAGCTACAGTATCATTTTAAGTTTTGTTAATCTTGATGTTAATTATGTGTAATGGTAGATTTTTTTTTTACCGATTTTTTATTGGATTTCGATGGCTACACAAGAACATGAGGCCCACAGCTTCATCATCATCATACTGTCTTTATTGGAAATACAACGATTCCTATATAATGAATATTGTACCCAATATTAGCTGTAATATGAAGCCACGTTCCTTTTATGCACACTAAATGAGCCTCATTATTGCTAATTCCATTCAATATAGGATGACCAATTATCAGCTGAGGTCTTCTATAGGGCCGCTATCGTCTGTCACCTTTGAAATCCCCAGTGCTCCTCTGCTCTTGTTGCTTGTCATGTTGTGGGTATTTGATTCAGTGATATGACAAAAGGACCTTGTAAAAGCATTCCACCTGCTGATTTAAAAGTTTCCTCAATTCTTTCCTCTACTTTTGTTTGACAACCCTTAATGCAGGGAAATTAATTAGCAAAGATGTCTAATAAAAGAAAATTGTGGATTAGAGTTCAAGAGTATGCAAACGCCGTGTAAAGGCAATTATAGGAGTTGTTCCTCTGATAACTGGACAATTTCCCGGTGCTTTTGGTCAGCCTCAAGTGGTCAGTATGGCTGGGCATTTGATACCTGTGTAGTGAAGGACGAGATGTAGGATTGGACAAGCTTGATTTGATTTGTTTGTATTCATTAACATCAAAGTTTCTGTATATGAGAGAACTCTACAGGAGCGATGTCATGTGTTTGTTGCAATCCGTATTTTGCATTCACTAAATTAGCTTGCAGCCCTTTTCATAAAAATTTCCCCCAGTTTTGCCATAAAGTACGCATCAAAATATTTCAAGAAAGTATGGCAATTTTTATCAACCATATGATTCAGATTCAGAAATATGCAAGCAATAGATTATATATAAATTACAGTGTTCATAGATTTTTATCGTAGTTGTACGCTTTAGCGTTTTGTTTTTTGGGGTGGGTTTTTTTTTTTTTTGTGAAACAGGCTATTAAAGTATTATAAAGAATGAAAATGAATTTGTGACAATAGATTTAAGATAATTTTTCTATTAAAGGTCATATGAAACAAATCCAGAAGAATTGAGTTCTGCATGCGAATTCATTAATCAAGGTTTATTAAACAAGAATTCCTTTGTTAATTTTTTCTCAATGCAAGATAACGTCAATACAGCTGATCAAAAGTGCTCGATCTCGGAAATGATTTTCGATGATCGCGGCTGATCTCCCTTTGCTGATGACGTCGAAACGACCCAACAGTGATGTAAACAAAACAGTTTGTATTGACAAATTATTCACTGTATAGCTTTGAAAAATGCCAGTGTGCAGGGGCGGATCCAGGAATTCTGGTTAGGGGGGCGTGAAATTTTTTTTTCAGAGGCAGGGGGTCTGGGGGCCGCCTTAAGACCCCCAGTGGGTCCAGCTAGGGCAACGCCCTGGTGGGGGTCCAGGGGGCGAAGCCCCCAGAAGCTCCTGAATATTTGTGATTTTTAGAGTAAAATTTAACCATATAATTAACCCTCATAGGTTGAAATTACACCCTCTCCAGATCCAGAATAGGCCCTGGTAGGGGGTCCAGGGGGCGAAGCCCCCGGAAACTGAGAGGTTTAATTTCTCAGTTTAAAATTGGGGGTGCACAGGCCACTCAGATATGTGCACATTATATATATATATCCCCGAGTACCCTAATCTTTGAAAATTTTAGGGGGCGTGCACCCCCACGCCCCCCTCTAACTCCGCCAGTGGTGTGCTACATTTAATCGTAGTAATAGGCCGCAGAAAGTTTTGACTATGCACCTTTTTCCTGGGGATCCCAAATTTAGAAGAAAAAAGCTATGGGTTTCAAATCTCGTATAAGCTAGCCTAGTGTGTACATGTCTACACTAGAGCACTCATACTCGCGTCCTCATTATTTTCTTGTTATCGACAATAAAATCCAGCTAATTAAATCAATATTGTAAATAAACCTTTCATTCTGACATTAAAAAAGTATCATTTAGAAATCATCATTCAGAAATAATAGCTAATCAGTCCCGGGGGGGGGGGGGGGGGGGGGGGTATTGAAGAAGAATTCCATTTCTGCAAAAAGCAAAATGCACCCTTATTAAAAAAAAAATATTCGGATTTTGAACTATTAATTAGGAATCTACAACAAATTTTTAAATTCTCTTTGAATCTGAAGAAAATTAGCTGTTCTTGCAAAACGCAATATGTAACACTCATTTTATTCATCCATGTCTGCTATTTTAGAATTGTATCATCAAGTCAGGCCCGTACACAGCCCTGGTGGGGGTGCATTCGCACCAATGCAAAAAACCAATTCTCAATATTAAAGTCGGATTTCACTCTGTACATTGATTATTAATTAATTTGTCTAAAATATCGCACCCCCTCCACAAAATTCTGGGCATGGGCCTTCATCTAGAATATTAACCTATATATCATTTCATATACCGGTATGCTGAACATATGTACGTGTTTAAACTTGACCAGGGTGGGGGTTGGGGTATGAAAATAATATTTGATCATGCCAGAGGGGACGTTATTTAAAAAACTAATGTAAAGAATTATACCTGGTTTAGAATTTTTAAACATGATCATAAATAGCATGCATGCCACGGTCAATCTATATTTAATTGTAAGTTCGTGAGTACGCCTAATATGGCTTCATCGTCGGAATTCATGGGTTTTCTCTCTATCACACTGCATTCAGTACAAATAGTCCACGAGTTCCGACAATGATACGACTTTTAATCCTTAAAATAATCGTTAGTATTTTGTAGCTATATATTCGTTAGCTACTCTTCAAGAAGCTAGAAGATCATCCTCTTTTAATCACTCGTCAATCGCTGCCGTCATTATTTCTGGCTGGTTCAAACTGATATGGCAGTACTACAAAATCAGGCAATTGGTTAGAAAACAAAAATTCATATCTAATCATTTAATTAATGAGAAATTTCTTTAAACAAAATAGTGAAATTACACTATTTTCTATGCGTTGTGTTCATCGATGGGTCTTTGTGACGTCACAAGCACCCACAATCAAGAACGATAAGCGGGTTATAATTTGTTCCATGCGCAAGTTTACAGCTTTATATCTAACAATACAAAGACAATATTTTTTATTTTATGCAATTTAACTTTCATTCATACTAATCTTCATGTTTATTAAGTAAATACCTATGTTAGAAATTGTTTCAATTGACCTTTAATTGAATAGATAATAACACACATTTAAATCGGATCCGATTTATTCTATAGGTTCAATCGCTAGGAGTTAACTGTATTCATTATAGGTCTGTTTTCTATGTTAAGGGATCACATTCCTAGGGCAGGAAGGGAAACTATTATATCCTTGCATCTCTTTGATCATTCTTCATCATAAAACAGTTGGAGGGGAAAAATAACATGGTATGGTACAGTTTTGAGTAATCCATCATTTGGTCGTGAGATAAAGTGATGAAACATGTTATCACTGTGTCAGGATACTGTTCACTTTTCAACTCGGCTCCTATACTTCTGCAATAAAATATACAATCTATCAGGAAGGTTCCGTAAGTCGGGCAGAAGTTTTTACTCTGCTTCCTGTATTGAAAGCTGAAGTGTGATTTGAGATTTTGAATGTCATTTTATGTTTACTGAAATTTTTTTCTTTGAAGTGTTAACATTTAATTTTTTTTTTTTTATGTCTATTTTCCCCCTGTAACAGTCAAGACAGAAAAAAAACGAGAATATGATTATTTGGTGATAATTGTCCAAGGCTTTACGATTTGAACTGGTTGATTTATAAACCGTAGAAATGTGACAGGTGTATTCTTTTCTTATCTCAAGCTCTTTAGGAGTTCAAGGGTATTTAGTTATACATCTTCAAGATTTTTGATCACCACAGAGAAAACTGGCAACTTTGCTTTTCTTGATGGCCGATTTGGCAGCAGGTTCTTTCAAGCCATTATTAAGTCATTGCTTGAGTTGTTCAACATCCTACATGATTTTCCTTTGGGAAAATTGCCGTAAAAACAATTGCAACCTGTAATATACCATTTACAGACCATCAAGCATCCAACAATTTGGACAGATAAATGGTGGAATCCTCTATCAGTTGAAATGAAAAACCTCTTTGTTTGCGAGCTATTAATCAGCAATGGAGGGGAGAGTGTTGTTCACTTCCATCCAGTTAGAACAAAAATCTGTTCAATTTCATCCAATTACAATGAATACCATTGCTGGCTCCCATATTATTCAGTATGCGTTGGCTTGAACCAAACTTTTCTCATGTTTTGTAGTGGCAAATCTGCTGTTTTAGAACAATTACCCAATTAGAAGTAAATGGCCGAGGTGTCTGAGACTCGGGATCTTGGAAGATTCTTGGCTACAAATTACAAGGGAAATCTTGTATAACATTTGACTCAACAGTGGTAATGTTTTTACCATTGGCTAGTAAAGAGTTCCCAGATAATTATCTGCTACAAATCCAGAGGTGCATTGCTTAGTAATTAGTCCTATCGACTAAACTATTAATAGAGCCTTGGCTCTTTCCGAGGGTACTAATAATTGACTTTTTTTCTTTTGGGGCGTGTTGTTTGAACGAGTCTTTTTGAGTGCATTGTTGGGGGTTTTGTTTTGCAGACCATTGTTGCAGTGTCATGCAACGTTTATAAATGCAACAAAATTGATGATCTATGGGGCCTTCTTTCTTGTATGTGATAACGTGAGCTGGAATTAACACTGGATATTATTCATGAAATAAATACAGCTATATTCAGTTTCGCAGCGGAGTGTGCTTCATTTAAAGAAGTAAATGTGGTAGAAAATGAATTAATAAGCACGGCACAGTTGTTGTGGATGACAATTAGGCTGAAGTTTATTGAAATTGAAGTCAATGCAAAGCTTTATTATAGAAATTGTCTTGGAGTAATCGATATAAATAAACTTTCACAGCACATTTAGTTAGGTATAAATTGTTAGCTCGCTGTAATGATGACTAGGATGAAATATACATCCTAACGAAATGAATATACATCAAAACTCTTGAGAGCTTTATCTCAGTGCATTAAAGTGTCTGCAACTTAAACATTTGAGTGATGTATCCATACATAAGCTTAAAAATTCAATAATTTTTCACGTTAAGAAATGTCAACATTTAATTACCATTGACCTTCAAGATGAAGAATCATCAAGAGACATTTATAGAGCTGATACAGTCTATTTTGATCATGTGCGTGACTTACGGTCATTTAATGTGGGTATGAATGTTCAGTTGCGTATTTTGATGGGTAAACAGTCACAAGCGAGGTGAAATATTCCATGATATTCTTAAAAAATGTTAACATATCTAATGTTTTCGCCTTTGATATCTTTACAAGTGTTAAATTAAATGACAGCCATTTCCTCATGAACGTGATGCAGTTGTGAATAGTGTGCGTATGAATATTGATAAATATAGTCCGTCTATTTTAATAAGCTAATATTCTTCATGAAGCAGTTCATATCCTCTTGCATTTTCAAAAATTAAATTTATTTCTTTTAAATACAGTTCAACTGCGGTATCTCGAACACTGATATCTCGAATACCATGGCTATGTCAAAGTAATTCGAAAGCCCCAGCAACCTATTTTCTTAGTATTTTAACCCAATTGATATCTTGAATCCACATATATCTCAGAAGTTTTTCTTGGTCCCATCGAGTGTCGAGATAATGAGGTTCAACTGTATTGCAGTTCTGTGTTTTAATATTCTAATATGAATTGGAATTTTTCAATAAATTGAATTCCTGTTGCTAGTTTTACATATAATGTATATAAAAAATTTTCACTGTAGCCTTAATGATTTTTTAAGGCTCCTTTTTGATTTTAATGAATTGGATGAGATGTATACAAAGAATCCAGTGGTATAAAAGAAAATCCCAAGTAAAGTATTCAATTTCGTGTCACAAAACATGCCATGTTTATTGGTGATTGCATGCTTATTAAGGTCCAATCAAATCCAGTCTTTTGTACTGCAAACTGATAATCTAGCTACGTTTTACGAGATGAATCATCAATTCTATGAACAGCTCATTCTTATGACCAAAATCCTATAATCAGCAGAGCAAATAGGAAGACCTTTTCTAAAAACCGAATGTGAAAGACAGACTGGTAGAATTAGCATGGTATATGTTTTTGCTTATCTAAGATGTAGGATCAAGATTTTGACAAAGGCATAGCCATTATGTTTTGAATGCTCACTATAATTTTGATGGTGTAATATTAGTAAAAGTGTTTGGGTTTTAGAGTGCACTCAAGTTTTGATAATGATAGAAAGCATGTTGGGATGCTGGAGGAATTGAAACTTCTTGTTGGTAGCTCTCTCTCTCTCTCTCTCTCTCTCTCTCTCTCTCTCTCTCTCTCTCTCTCTCTCTCTCTCTCTCTCTCTCTCTCTCTCTCTCTCCATGTTCCAGTTTTGTGTGATTTGAGTAAAGAGTCAATATATAGATATTTTCAGTGTTCTTTCCATAAATCAATCAATACTGATTATTATGAGTGATAATTAGCAGAATAATCACGATATTCTACAGGCAGTATATCAGATAACACCACCAGATTGTGAAAAAAGTCAATCAACAATGGATTTACCATGTTCATCGTATGATTTATGATTCCATACCATGCATGTCCACATCCTATCTATATAGAAAAATCAGTTTTTTCTATGAACATTAGATAAAACAAATGTGTACTTGAGAAGGCTTTTGAGGAAAGAGTCAGGTTGATTGTGAAAATGCTTTTAAGGAAAAATGTAGGTGGATGTCAGAAAAATGTTTTAGGAAACACAGTATTAATAGTTTTCATTCATGGAAACTAGCGTGTGAAAAAAAACTAATATACTAGGGTTCAGGTGAACAGAATTGGTAGATCATAATTCTAACAATATAGATTCTACTGTAATAAAGTAATTTAATCTCTTTTGCAGATTTTAAAAAATATAATTCTTGTGGCTCACACTTCCAATGTGGCAACAAGTACTGTATCGATGAAGACCTCAAATGTGACAAGGTGGATCACTGCGGAGATAATTCAGACGAAGCCTTGGAGGGGTTCGCTCAGTGTGCAGTTGAAAGTGGTAAGATGAAATCCCAGATTTTCTTATTTAGTTTCCCATAATTTCTCTTACAGACACAGACTAGAAACCCTCTTCCTTTTGTCTGCACTTTTGTTCATGTCCAATAGTCAAATTCATGAGAGTTGTTTTAAGGTCAATTTGGTGCCGTGACCAGGATGGTTTGATAGTGCCAGTATCTGTTACTAGAGACTACCTGGTACACATTGAATAAAAATCTCAACACCAATGTTAGCAAGCAGCATGCATTTTGAACACTGCGTAGATGATACTTAATATATTTTGGCTAGATTGTTGGTTTTATATCAATTATTGTTCCTCGTGCTCACGGTTTTGGATAAGTAAGTGGCATCCTTTGGCTCCCTTCCTTCAATTAGACAGACAAAAACATGGGCAATGGTATTGAGCAAGACGCAAATCAACCTCTAAGGAGCAATTTTTATACCTGCTTAGCAAATTCGGGAGTTCTTTGAGAATTAAACAGTCAATAGTCATATTCAGTAGATGCAAAGATGTCTCATGATATACAGTATAATGTGCACTATTCTTAATAGTTTGGTAATGAATTATATTTCTTTGGTCAATGTATGTGGTTAGAATTTCGTACATTTTGTTTGGCCATGGTTTTGTGGAAATGTTAATCCAAGACAAGAATTTGTGCTGAGTGGTTGCCGAATTCCTGTAAGTGGACAAGTCTTGAATCCTTGCGGATACTTTTAGACCTTCGTTAGTACATTCATTAAGTTGTCTTGTAAGGCAAATATGAACCAAGAATCCAATCAAACTCGGTAATTAGTACCACTCTAGAATTTACCCAGAGACGTTACACTTCAGTGCATGAATGGGGTAATTATAAAGGGCCCTACAATATGATGGGTATCCTAGGATTTTCCTAACCTCTCATTCTTTATGTATTTTACCCTCAAGATCTCAAATCCATGGATACCTCGGGAAGTTTTTTTCTCAGTCCTACTGAGTTCAGAATCAATGAGTACCTCTGGGATTTCTCTACTGAGTTCAGAATCATGAGGTACCTCTGGGATTCTCTACTGAGTTCCAGAATCATAGGTACCTCTGGGATTTCTCTACTGATCATCTTCACAAGTCGTTCTGAATAGCCAGGTTATACTCTCTGTAAGCTTTTGAGTTGACTACTTTGAATACTAGTAAATTTGTAGCATTCAAAAGTCACTGGTCATCTCAAAAGCTTATAGAAAGTACGATCAGGCTGTTAATTTTATAATGACTTGTGTAGGTGATTGGTGGGGAAATGACATATTTTGGAGAAATTATCGACTCCATTTTAATTTTTTCTTGTGTTAGGGGCAAGTACATTAGATCTATACTTCAAGTGCCTGGTTGCATTCAGGGGCTGTGTTGTACACTCTGTACTTATTTTTTTAAATTCTTTCATAAAGATTGATTCATTGATCAAACGAACATTGCATTGTCTTTGAAAAATAAATGTTTTGTACCGGTAACTATGAACCACTAATGGATTCACTTATGTGAATTTTATCTGAGTTTGAATTGAAATGTAAAGTCCATGACAGCCTGATCTAGAGAAAATAATCATCAGTAATAAGGGGGTAGTCTAATGGATGCATTTTGATACCAAAATCAGAGATTTGGGCTCCATATATGCGCTAATCACAGGCATCTACAAAACCCAGAGGTGGGTGCCAGACAATGTTTTACTTCATTGTTTTATCTTTTGTGAGAATCAAGAGAAAAAGTGATAGAGAGCAGGGCTTGTTTACATCATGACTCCATGTAGATTCTGTAATTTCTATCACTATCAAGATTATTGAGACATTCTTTCCCAGGGCATCAAGTCTAATCCTTTAGTTTAATTCAACTTCAAAAAGATTTTTTATTGAAATTTAAAATGAAGCTTTCTTGACGATGAGATGAACATATTTTTCAATGACAGTAACAAATGGCTGATGTATTTTATGAACGATGGTTTTTGGTGTACTCATCTATCAACCCAATCGGAGGTACAGTCTAAGCACTGGTTTTTCTCAGGTTGAGTTTTCCAAAGGCCAGCAAGTTTCCAATCTGATGGAATTATCTTGTTGACTTTTTTTTTTATCCCAAAGAAAAATAAACTGTTCAGAAGTATTTTATCAAAAGCAGATTTATATAAAATAATATTTTTGACTGGGTGCCATATGAGATATGATTTTAGGAAATATTTACACAATATTAGAGTTTTAGTTTCTGTAGTGGTTTAATTCAAAGATAAGTTCTAAAAACTGCTGTTTGATGACAGAAGTATGAAAATGATTATAAGACTATTTTACTCCGCAGGGTTTAAATCTCTTATTACGGGAGACAAATCAATGAAAAAATAATGTTTGTATTCCTAGCGCATAATAGCTAGTTTAATGGTAAATAATTTCCTTGTCATTTATTACATTTGTTTTGATTTGATAAAATTAAAAGTGAATGAGAATTTACACATCATGATGCATTTAAGAAATGACTGTTATAATTTTTCAAGTGTACCAGAGATTGAACTGATGTTGTCTATTTGCAAACTATATAATCCGCGTAGTGGATTTTGTTTTGCCTCGGACTAGAATGTTGCGTTCCCATTGGTTGAAACGCGTCACATGACTGCCGTCTAAATTTCTTTAGACGGTGAGTAGCAAAATATAGACGGCAACATGGCGGACGTTACGTCTTTTTTATTATTAAAGCTAACTTTTCGTCATACTGTGCTGTCTATATTTGGTCCTCGACAAAACAAACACACTTATTAGGTTTGTTACTGACTGTCTACAGAAATATGTCGGGTTGTTCAAGTCCATAGAAGGCTCGGCTTCGCCTCGCCTTCTAATGGACTTGAACAACCCGACATATTTCTGTAGACAATCAGTAACAAACCTAATAAGTAATAATATTATGTTTGCAAATAGGCAACATCGGTTCAATATCCCGTAAACTTGAAAATTATAACAGTCATTTCTTATAATTAAATTTCCGACTATTTTGAAGCCGTAAACGATTTAAAGCTCTGAATAACAAAATAAATGTCAAAGTTCATGTCGTAGGAATTTAGCTTCAACCGACGTCATAATAACGATATCGATCTTTGTCTGTGACGTATAGAATTGTGACGTACGAAGTTCAGTCTATACGGTATGAACCGTAAAATTAGGGTTTACACGGAAATAAACCTGAAAAATTGTAATAGAACAGATAGGGAGACTGTGTGAACAAATTTAATTATTCGTACGTGCCTGAAAATTAGTAAAAGTGATGCACAGTAACTTTTCAAATTTTAAAGATTGTTAAGAAAACTGAACGAATTGGAATAATAAGAATCAAGCATTGTTGTTGAGAATTTATCAATGTGTAAACGCTGGACATTTTACTCACACTTTTATCAATGTGTAAACGCTGGACATTTTACTCACACTTTTTATCAATGTGTAACGCTGGAACATTTTACTCACACTTTTATCAATGTGTAAACGCTGGACATTTTACTCACACTTTTATCAATGTGTAAACCGCTGGACATTTTACTCACACTTTTATCAATGTGTAAACGCTGGATATTTTACTCAACCTTTTATCAATGTGTAAACGCTGGACATTTTACTCACACTTTTATCAATGTGTAAACGCTGGACATTACTCACACTTTTATCAATGTGTAAACGCTGGACATTTTACTCACACTTTTATCAATGTGTAAACGCTGGACATTTTACTCACACTTTTATCAATGTGTAAACGCTGGAACATTTTACTCACACTTTTATCAATGTGTAAACGCTGGATATTTTACTCACACTTTTATCATGTGTAAATGCTGGACATTTACTAACTTTTATCAATGTGTAAATGCTGGACATTTTACTCACACTTTTATTCAGCTTTTTAGCTCACCTGAGCCGAAGGCTCAAGTGAGCTTTTCTGATCAAAATTTGTCCGTTGTCTGTCGTCGTTGTTGTCGTCGTCGTCGTTGTCGTAAACTTTTCAACATTTTCAACTTCTTCTAAGAACCGTTGGGCCAAATTCAACAAAACTTGGTACACATCATCCTTGGTAAAGGGGCTTCAAGTTTGTTCAAATGAAGGACCAGGCCCTCATCAAAGGGGAGATAATCACGAAAATGCAAAATAGGGTGGTGTCCTTTAAAAATCCTCTCAAGAACCACTGGGCCAGGAAAGCTGAAATTTATGTGGAATCTTCCTGATATAGAGGAGATTCAAGTTTGTTCAAATCATGACCCCCGGGGGTCGATGGGGCCCAATAGGGGATCAAAGTTTTACATATGATTACATAGGGAAAATCTTTAAAAATCTTCTTCTCAAGAACACTGGGCCAGGAAGCTGAATTTATATGGAAGCTTCCTGATATAGAGGAGATTCAAGTTTTGTTCAAATCATGACCCCCGGGGGTATGATGAGGCCACAATAGGGGATCAAAGTTTTACATGCAGATATATAGAGAAAATCTTTAAAAATCTTCTTCTCAAGAACCACTGGCCAGGAAAAGCTGAAATTTATATGGAATCTTCCTGATATAGAGGAGATGGGGTACTATGGGGCCCAATAGGGGATCAAAGTTTTACATATGATTATATAGGAAAATCTTTAAAAATCTTCTTCTCTAGAACCACTGGGCCAGAAAGCTGAAATTTATATGGAAGCTTCCTGATAAGAGGAGATTCAAGTTTGTTCAAAATCATGACCCCCGGGGGTACGATGGGGCCACAATAGGGGATCAAAGTTTTACATATGATTATATAGGGAAAATCTTTAAAAATCTTCTCTTCAAGAACCGCTGGGCAGAAAGCTGAAATTTATGTGGAATCTTCCTGATATAGAGGGAGATTCAAGTTTGTTCAAATCATGACCCCCGGGGGTACGATGGGGCCACAATAGGGGATCAAAAGTTTACATATGATTATATAGGGAAAATCTTTAAAAATCTTCTTCTCAAGAACCACTAGGCCAGGAAAGCTGAAATTTATATGGAAGCTTCCTGATATAGAGGAGATTTTAAGTTTGTTCAAATCATGACCCGCGGGGGTACGATGAGGCCCAATAGGGGATCAAAGTTTTTCATGCAGATATATAGAGAAATTCTTTAAAAATCTTTTTCATTGAACAGAAGAGTGGATGTTTACCTGAAAGCTTCCTGATATGGAGTAGATTTAAGTTGGTTCAGAGATAATGCTCCACCCGACATAGGTTAGATTTAGTCCACATTGGTACATTCTAAATCCCAAAACTACTGCTCTTCTTAGTGAAGCAGCTGTGCTCAGGTGAGCGATGTGGCCCATGGGCCTCTTGTTAGTAAAATATCCTGAGTTTACACATCGATAAAGTCTTCAAAAAGAATGTTTAATCCTGATCGCTTCATGAAAATTATGCTGTATGAGCCATTGCTTACGTATTTTAGAATTGAAGTTCATTTCTTGCATATATAGTCTACTTTCATTCCCCAGCTGTTAAGATAGACAAGTAGTTCTGTATTCCTACACACTTTGTTTACAACTCTCTTACTGCATTGCATTCATTAGGAAATAAATGCCTATCATTACAGCTGTACACATTTATAATGGAGCCTATTGAATACTGTTGGGTATCCTCCTGTTGGAGTCACCGCCTTATTTCACCTCTGGGTGTTGGTCACCAGTCTTTTATTGTTTAAAATGATTAATTGATAAATGTGAAGTAGCCAGGGAAACTTTTAGGGAGTATACATTAATATTATACTTCATGTACTTCTCCGTTCACCTCTGTTTATATACGGCAATGCACTCATCATCAGTACAGCACACCACCAAGTCACTATCAGAGATTTCCTCCCAGCTGACCATTGTAACTTATCTTAACAAGACACTGCAGACAAAACACTAATGAATGGCTTCTGCTTAGAGTGGAATTAGAGGGACATATTTCACACCAGTATCTGGTGAATGCACCTGATATCTAGGGTGAGGAGATTAGAGAACCAACAAATAAAAAAACTCTCTGATCCTTGAAAGGTTTCATTCAGCAAGTAAAGCTGTGTGTATAAGAAAACTAAAACAAGACATCCTCATGCAAGCAGGCTTGAAGATACATGTACAGTCAAACTTTGGTATTTGGAACATTGATATCTTGAATACCATGATATTGTCAAAGTGGATCGGAAGTCCCATACAACCACTAATTCTTGAAAGTATTTATACCCTTGATGTGTTTGAATCCTCAGATGTCTGGAACTTTTTTCTCAGTCCCATCAGCTCAAGATAACGAGGTTTGACTGTATTTGTGCATTGTAGCTTTGTTAGCCTATTGATTTTGGTGTATAAGGTCAAGGTCACAGTGGGACTATACTTAAATAAGGTTGTAAGGTACAGACCTCATTTTTTCACTCTGTTGAGTTCATACTTTACAAGTAGTTTTGTTATCAAGAGAGGATTTAGGGGTCAAAAGGTCAAGGTCATTACAGGACTTACAATATACCATTGTCTACATTATGAGATGCCCCACTTTGCAGAGCTCTTAGATTAAGATTTGGGAAAAACCTATGTCACATGAGAGTGTGAGAAACCTTCATTTCAATGATAACTAAAGAAGGAAAAGCTTAATTACACCATTTTACAATTAGATAAAAGGACAAGATATAACAACAGCCACTTGTGGCCCTGAATTTTAACCACTCTTTAATTTATTTGTTTTCACCTTGACTGATCTCTTTGGAATTTAATTGCACAAGATTGGTGATGTTGTAATTTTTCTTCAAAAATTGTCAAAAATGTCGACTTTTCAGACTAATTTCTTTACAAAGGAAGAACTTGGCCATGTTCAACTAAATGTTTTTCTTCTCTAACATTGTAATAAGATAATTTACATATCTTAATTTGATCATGGTCCATCATGTAGCCCATACTTTAAGACCGTAAACAGTTTGTTTTCACGTTCATGAGAGTATGATATTCTAATGTTAATTCTGTGTTTAAGATGTCTTTCAAGACTGAGAGGAAAAGAACCTACAAGAGCCTTATTATTATTTTGAAATGTGATATATATTAGAAACCCAGATTTTGTTGTCAATTTTAGAAATATTGTTTCCAAAAAAAACACTCATTTTATGCACAAATTAGAAATGATATAATTAATCAAAATTTGTACGATAATCAAGACCCTCAAGACCTTTTACATTCTACCTGGAAAAGCTACGTTTACCTTGGAAACAGTTAGAGGTCCTTTCGAGATATTTTTTTCAGTTGGATGAATTTTTTGTTGCGTCTTTGTTCGTCCATCAGCTTGTCTATCACGTTATCTGAACTAATATCAAGGTGCCCAAAGTTGATCTCATTTCTTTGATCAAAGGTATTTGTATTCATTGCTTGGAGGTAGATATAATTATTTTTGATGTGGAAAAAACAAATATGCCAACATTGATATTGTTGATGGAACTTAGATTTTCAAAGGGTTTCAGGAATATAGGAAATAAATATTAATTTGCCAAAATCCATTGATCAGGATAATGAACATAATATTCGGAGTCCTGATTTCTATTGAAAGCATTTGTCCGTGTGAAAGACTAATTCAGTGATTAGTTGTATGCAGTGCTTAAGTCAACAGGATGTGCTTATCTTTTGAAATTTGTACCTGCTGAGAATTTTACGGCAAATATTTAGTACACTGACTAGGAGTTCTAAGAGAATTTCAATTGATTTTATAATGACAGATAGGTAATTAGGAAGTAAAAAAAAAAAAAAAGGAATCCAAGAAAAAAAATTATCGTTGTATTTTAGAAATGCATTTGAAAGTATTAATCATGGTAAATACCAAGACGTTCAGATCTGAAATTTAAAAAAAAAAAAAAGTTAAGCTTATTTTATGACAGTGTTAAGACTATTGTTACTAAAATGACAACGAAATCTGTTATATTGTATCCATGTGATTAGGAACAGACATTGCATAAGACCCTATTTATTTATCTTTTCCACAAGGAATTACACATTTGTTGGGGGTCCTGAGCCCTGGGATGTTTATGTGTTTATAACCAGATATGTTTTGGTGTTGTTTCAGATGGAACATTTCTCAACCGATTCTTGGCCCTCGGAGTTACAGCCTCTGTAACAATTACAGTAGGAAGTCTCATCGTGCTGATCGTCTGCATCGTAGCTGCCGTCTGCTGTTGTAAAAAACTAATGTGTAAGCCACCACCAGAGGGCACTGCTTGTCCTGCACAAAATGCGATGCCCAACAATTTGGCAGCGAATGGGGCACCATCTTATAATCAAAGTAAGGAAGTCAGAAACCTTGAAATATTCCCATAGTGTTCTAACACAACAAAAACTATATCTATCAATCAATTTAAGATTGACGTTAGGTAACATAATGTGATTAAATTCCTATTCGTGTATGGCTTTATTCAGGAGTAATACACGTAATATTATGCATCAATGTCATAATCTATCAGCGATTTGTTCCAAACAGGAAGTCTAATTAATGTAGGGTCTTGGACAAAGTGAAGGACGAATTCATGTCAGAGCTAGCTCTCACTTCTAGGGAGACAGAGTCTGGGTTTATTGATATACTGTATTACATTCGTTTAGTTCGAGAGTGGAATACTCGGCATCTAAATATCAGTGACAATATCGACAATTGTGACATAATAAATTGATGATGTTCAGTTTCAAGACCTTGTTTAAGATGATAATCTCATGGAGTGTTGAGGAAAAAATGTCAATAGTAATCTTAGATTTTGTGATAAATATTTTTCAAACTGATATTCTTAATTTCTTTCCAACATAACTGACAGATGATTAAATTGGTTTCGTACAAATCATGATAAATTCTTTCTATCTCAATCTCATATATGATATCCACTTCTGGTCATTAAGATTAAGCAATCAGCTTCTAGGATACAGCTTAATGAATGTAATGAAGATCTGGTGACTGAGGATTATACTGAATAATCCCTAGGATTAGTTTGAATGTGACCAGGAAAGATAAGGGAGATTATTTGTTTCTCCTAGAACTGGTCTGGGCCAACATCATGTGATGAAAATTACTGCAAATGATCCGTGAATTCTTGTCAGTATCAGAAGTCTCTCCTTATGCTCTGTATGCTGAGAAAAGCAGTACATATAAACAGACCAGAAGGGGAGGGTTACATATGAAGAGACAAGAAGGGGAGTACATATGACAGATAAAAAGGGGAGAGGGGGTACATATAAACAGACCAGAAGGGGAGAGGGTACATATAAACAGACCAGAAGGGGGGGGTTACATATGAAGAGACAAGAAGGGAGTACATATGACAGTAAAAAGGGAGAGGGGTACATATAAACAGACCAGAAGGGGAGAGGGGTACATATTAAACAGACCAGAAGGGGAGAGGGGTACATATAAACAGACCAGAAGGGGAGAGGGGTACATATAAACAGACCAGAAGGAGAGGGGGTACATATAAACAGATAAAGAGGGGAGGTTACATATAAACAGATAAAGAGAGGTACATATGAAAGAGACAAGAAGGGGAGTAATATAACAGATAAAAAGGGGAGAGGGGTACATAAGAACATACAAGAAAGGGGGGGGGGTGTACTTACAAACAGATAAAAGGGGGGGACGAGAAGGGGATGGGGGTTACATATTAAACAGGATAAAGGGGGGGGGGGTTGAAGAAAAAAAAATAGATGAAAAATCCAGACTTAAATGTTAAAAAGCAAGTTTGATTGTCCTTTTTCATCAAAATAAACATTATTGCACATGCAGTCAGATATTAAAGAAGTGCACTATAGAAAAATTCTCGAGTATAGTTATATACAGGATCGCTATATATACCTACATTGACCTCAAAAGTAAATAGCATGCTTTTGATAGAAGGATTTTTATAACCATCTTGTAAATGTTAGTTGGGAAAGCAGAATTGCCACCCATTGCATGATACAGTGGTCAGAATGTTTTGGTCAGAAGGTAAAGGTGGGAGAGGGGAATTAGGAAGGGGAGGGCAATTAGCTACCATGTTTTTCTTTGGTTCCAAGATTATAGACATATTGTTAGTAACCAGACTCAAGTGGTCAAAATCTGCTTCAGATCAAAACAAATGCTCATTGATAAAATGTTGTGGAGAAATATCTAAGATTCTTGGATAGAGTAAGATTTCTAGAAACTCCTTAATTCTCTCACTTACCCCAAGAGTTTGTACTCGTGCTTCAGAATTGATAAATAAGGTGTCATTTTTTGACATAGGAAAATACCCAGTTGTTGCTAAATGCTAGGAGATTAGTTTTAGGATTAGCTGATTAAGGAGAAGGGATTTAAAAATGAAAGCAAAAGATGACCTATCTGATAGAGACTCACAGTCACTTCAACTCTTGTTGTCAATAATTGGTCAAGTTCACAATGTCATCACTCGGCAGTGCTTTTATCAGATCTAATTTTAACTTTTCCTTTGTTACATAACTCATCTAAAATGCGCAGTAAATAAACGCTCTCATTTCAAGCTTTAAATTTCATGTTACATGTAAAAATTGTGCTTGCTTGTGAAATATCTCATTGTGTTAAAATTTCAATAGATAATTGCCATTTGGACCAACCCTCAAGAAATCTAATCTTCTCATTAATTAACAGTGTCGAGTTTTTGACAGTTCTAACACAAATTGGAATGCAAATCTTCAGAGCAGACTGGTGCTAGATTTAATACCTTCAGCTTATTAAAAATAACTGCTTTAAATAATATTTACCATGTTGATGAAATAATGCAATGCATTATGAGGTACAGAACATCTGTTTCAATAGCAAACCTCCAGTGCAGAAATCCTTTTGTATCAAGTACTTTAGACTCTTTTAATATGTGGATTTCATTATTTGTAAATGCATGTTCAAGTATTGACACAGTGCTTGCATTTTGAGCAATTTTTCCTAATGGAGTGCAGTATATCTTTTATGAAAGTTGTAGAAAGGCAATCAGTGCAGTATATAGAGTTTCACTAAATGCCATCAGCTTTGTGTTATTGACATGTTGATAGCACATGTATGAGAAATGACTTGTTATGTACAGTCAGCTCTCGTTACAACGGCCCGTACATACCGCCACGTTTTGTTTCGGCATTTTGCCCCGTTAAAATCGAATCTTGCTGTGTAACAAATCCTCCATTTAACCAGTACCGAAGTTATCTCCCCTTTTGTTTAATCATCAGCACAATAAACAAATGGCGAGTCGATCTCCGTAACATTCACTGTGCGTTTACTTGCAATACACTCATGTCCCTTCTTAATCCCAATTTCTGTTAAAAGTAAAGAAAGAATTGTGATAAAATAATATTTAATATATTTTTCAGAACCTTCAACTTAACCAGTATAGGTCCTTGGTTGTTCAGTATCCCGCCTACTACACAGTAGATAACTATTAAATAAAACCACGCCGTAAATAAAGAAACAGCTTGGTATCAATGCATCATTTAATAACAAAAACTTATAATGCATATCAACAGAGTAAAATGAAAGTTATTAAGAAAACGCTATTTACAACGATATACCCTTTTTTCAAGAGACAGTGACTGGGTACGACGTGTTTTCTTTCTTGGTGGTTCTACATCTTCATATTGCCATTACTATCGCAGTTCAGATAAGAATGAATAAATCATTTAAATTGTTTGTTTTGTAATTTTCTTTCGTTCAATAATTAGGATCACCTCTTCACTTAGAGTCATTTTAAGTTGTAGTTTATTTTACCGGTATTGGAATCCATCAAACATACCCGCCAATTATTTTATGAAAAACTATATATCAACGTCAAGTAGTGCATCAATAAACCCAGTTCTAAACAAACATTACATGATAAATATAATCCATACATAAGCTTGTTAAGTGTGAAAAATATTGCGATACCAAATGTCTTTTACACGGGTCGTTAACAGCTCAGGTAACCTGCCGTTAAATCGGATTTATAGAGTGTCAAAAATGCACATTGTTACCGATAGGCTGTACTTGCCGTGGCCGAAATGCGAATATACGCTGCTATTCACACAAAAAAATAGTGTATGCATATTGTTACAAGCCCAAATTCCTTGCGTTAGGCGAATTACCGAAATCGAAGCTCTGACTGTATTATGAAATATTATACTAGTGAGATAAAGCTGAGTAAATTGACCTTGTATTGTGCTGTCTCTGTTGCATGGCCATGTTGCTGTTCAAAGTTTGGAATGACCTTAGAAATAGAAATAATATACAGGCAATTGTGCCTTACATGAATTTCACATGTTAATTTGTAAAGAATGAATTTTCGCATGATTTTCATGTGAAAATTATAACATGAATTTCATGTGAAAAACATTTCACGTGAAATTCCTCTTAATATTTTTAATGTGAAATTCATATCATTTAATTTTATTTCACGTGATCACCTAGCCCGATTTTCATTGGTTAAAACACCTTCTAAGCATTGAGGTGATTTTTCAATCACGTACTGAACAAACAAGTAAGATCTAATGACATTATTTGTTGTAATATAAAATTAAATGATAAGAAATAAATCTTATATTTTTTCGGTGATATCAGTCATCACCGATATTAGACGGTAAAACTTTCTCATCAACGCGCTTCGCGCATTGATGAGTGTTTACCGTCTAAAATTCGGTATACCTGCATCACCCGAAAAAATTAAAATTCATTTCTTGTGTGAATTGCTGTTCATGTGAACATTTTAATGTGAATTTTACGTGAATCAGTTTGCATGTGACTTTCACATGAAATTTACATGAATTTCATGGGGTGGGGGGAATTCATATGATTAATAATTCACATGAAATTCACGTGAAGCACATTTGCCTGTGTAGTTGTGGAGAATATTCATTATGGCATGACTGAGAACATGAATTAAAATTATCTGATTACAAATACGTTGTATGCAATGAGATTTGCATTGTTGTGAATACTAACACAGCTTTCAATATTTTGCCTTTTCTTTGTAGGTCAGAGCACTTGTAACTCTTCATATCCTCCTAGTCGGGAATTTACTGATTTTCCACACTCGCATCAGGGCTACTTCCCCATGCAACCCGTATACCACCCCGCAAATCCGCATGGTACCGCGCTGTACACCGCTGCTTATACTCGTGATGCTTTAGCTAACACTCACAATTCAGGAAGTGCATATTCCTCACAGTCTCACTCTCATTCACAGCCCCCCTCCCACCATCGCTCCTACACCCCAACAAGCTCCCGCTCGGGGAAGTCCACGCGATCTAATAATAGCACCAGTGTCACTTATTCTCAAGGAACAGAAAAAATCACACTGCCCATCAACCTATAGCAGGAGAGCTTGTGTGGGAAAGATCGCACATGGTGGAGACAATCAGCGAGAATAGACACAGGACTTGATTCAGTGCCATGTGACCAGTGGACAGGACAGGATAGTTTTTGCTCTTGCAATGGCAGAAATCAAATTTCTAGAGCTGTGAAGGGAAAAAAAAAATAGAGAAAGTGAAGTAAAAATGTCTCTCCTGTGGTGTATAGATATTATAGATGAAGCAGCATTTTATGTTTTGTTGCTGCATACAAGAACTGGTTATTTGATTTGAAGAATGTGAATAGAAGGTTTGTCTTTTTTCAGCAGATGCCATGTGACATATAATCGTGAATCATAGTCTTGTAGGCTCTTGAAATGACAAAAACCATGATCTCAGGAGATGTTATGTGACACATTCAATAATGATGATGATTTTACAATAACTATATAGTGTGTTCAGTTAAAGTGTCATATGGATTGTACCTTGTTAACCTATTCATTGAAATTATGATACAAATGTGCTGTGATGTTGGTGCAGATATTTATAGAACGAAAGAATTTTTTGTAGCTCCATGATAGTGATTTTATGAAACATTGTGTAACAGTAGGTTCTTGAACTTGTTTAGTTATTTTATTACAGGTCTTTTATTTTACACTTCAAAAGAGCTGACAGTATTTTATAGTAAGATTTTACAAATTTGTCGACAATTTATTCATGGTTTATAAGGAACTTACGGATTCATGGATTATAAGGAATTTAGGGGTTCATTGATTATAGGGAACTTAGAGGTTCATGGATTTTACGGAAATTAGGGGTTCATGGATTGTAAGGAACTTTTAGGGGTTCACGGATTGTAAGGAACTTAGGGGTTCACGGATTGTAGTGAACTTTTAGGGGTTCATGGATGATAAGGGAACTTGGGGGTTTTTATAGGGAACTTGGGGGTTCATGGATTTTAAGGAACTTAAGGGTTCACGGTTTGTAGGAAACTTAAAAGGTGGGGGATGTTAGAAAAGTGCAAACATCACAACAAGAATTATTTTGTCGAAAAGTTTGATTTTTCTCTTTAATATGAATTATCTGTGAATACTTTTCAATTTTTTACCAGTTTAACAAGTGGCCATTTCCTACATCAGTTGTTACAAATTGGCCTATTTCCATACCATCAGTTGTATCACAATGGCCATTTTCCACATCAGTTGTTTACAATTGGCCATTTCCTACATCAGTTTGTTACAATGGCCATTTCCGTACATCAGTTGTAAATGGCTATTTCCTACATCAGTTGTTACCAATGCCATTCCATACATCAGTTGTTAAACAATGGCTATTTCCTACATCAGGTTACAATTGGCATTTCCTACATCAGTTGTTACAAGGCCATTTCCTACATCAGTTGTTTACAATGGCCATTATCCTAACCATTCAGTTGTTACAATGGCCATTCTACATCAGTGGTGTTACAATGGCTATTTCCTACATTCAGTTGTTACAATGCCATTTCCACATCAGTTGTTACAATGCTATTTCCATAGCATCAGTTGTACAATGGCCATTTCCTACATCAGTTTTTACAATGGCTATTTCCTACATCAGTTGTTTACCAATGGGCCATTTCCTACATCCAGTTGTCTACAATGGCTATTTTCCTACATCAGTTAGTTCAATGGGCTATGTCCTTACATCAGTTTTACAATGCTATTTCCCTACATCAGTTGTTACATGGCCATTTCCTACATTCATTGTGACAATGGCCATTTCCTACATCAGTTTGTTACAATGGCTATTCCTACATCAGTTTGTTACAATGGCCATTTCCGAATCAGTTTGTTAACAATGGCCATTTCCTACATTTTTTCCCATTTGGTAAATCCCCAATTTGGGGGGTGCCAATTTTTCCTTAAAAACAATCAGTGTTACAATGGCCATTTTCCTACATCAGTTTTACAATGGCATTTCCTACATCAGTGTTACTCAATTGCCATTTCCTACATCAGTTGTTACAATGGCCATTTCCTTACATCAGGTTGAATTAGTTTATGATTATTCTTTGAATTCTGTGACTCATTCTGCATTTACATGGTTTGAGGAAAAATTGCGTATCCTAAAGGGATTGATGTTATGTTTTAAGAAGTGTTATTGGTTGATGGGGAATCGATTATTTGGGTTGTGGATGTGACAAATACTACAATCCTCAGAAATTTAAACTCTGGCATGGAACGCATCATGAAAGCGATTGAATTTGATTTTAAATGCAGGGTCATATGTAAAACCGTAAGTTTAAGAGCAGCTTTTTTTCTCCAGATGAGATTACAAAAAGTATTTTGTGTATGAATAAGTCAACGTTCTTCAGCAAGATATTTTCAGTATATTTAATATTTGTATATTTTTTTTATTCTAACGATGTGTTGTAAATTGAGGTGACTGTGAATGTTATTTGAGTTTGACAATAGAATTATTGTTTTATGGAATTGATGAGGTTAATTTACTCGGACTATATATACAGTGATAAAGTGGTTGTAGATTCAGTTTTAAATGATGCACAAGTGTTTTGAGTTTCTTGAATTCAAGAATTTATGTTTCGTGGTCCGTGATGCATTACTGCTTGTCTCACGTTAGGTTGTCACTCTTTTTCATATTTATTGAAACTTATTTATTGAATTTGCATCATTCTCATGTTTATTCTACTCTGTGTGAGTCCAGGCTGAATTTCCTGTGTATAAGGTGATGCACGACTCACATACAGTGATTAATAGTTGAACATCTATTAAGGTTTATACACAAGCTATCATTCACTGCAACTTGTTGAAAAAGGTCCCTCTTTGAACTATATTTCTGGATTGGTAATTACTAGCAGCTGAAATGATTAGTTTACCATGCTCTTCGTTCACTGATGAATTTATTCGTGCAAACGTTAGTTATCGCATAATATCTGAATCGCGTTCATACTTGGAGATTTTTAATTTGCGCATTAGTTTATTCGAACTTTAAATTTGTACGTCGCGTTTTTAATTCGCGATCAAATTTACGTTCGCATCTAGTCCGTGTGAACGCGAAGGCGAAGCTAATTGCACGATTAAATATAGACGCAGTGCGTATGCGGCTATTTGGGTCACTATTGGATCATGCCCGCGTGTTAGCGATAGGCAATTTAGTGGCTTTTTGAGCGGAAAAGTATAAAATGGCATCAGATGTACCCAAAAAAGACGTAAAAATATTTCTTTGTTGCAAAATTATGGTACTTATGTAAATTAGTGTCAGACGTAAATTGTGTGCTCTGCAATACATGGAACGGATTTTTAGTGTTTGAATACAGATATAATCGTAAATTAAAATGAAAATTTAAGATAAAATGTATATTTACAATTGAGCTCGTAGAAATTGTCAACCTAATGACGTCATAGGTAAAACTTGTATACGTATCTGTAATAAAACATTACGTCATGTAACATTAAGCAGAATTTTTATGATGAGAAGTGAAAATGTGACCACAAGCTTTGTTTCCTGATTGAGGTGCTAATTAAATTTGTCGTTTAATTTTAAATTAAAAAAATGTGTTACCAAAAGCTATACGGCCATGGAAAGGTTTCTTGTTTTTGTTTTCATTTTAGGATAAAGTTACTTTTTGTGGGGAAATCAAGGAATAAGTGGCATTTTATGAGGACTGTAAGGCACGTGTTTTTCTTTGTCCCCCCCCCCCCCCCCCCCCCCCCCCCCCCCCCCCCCCCCCCTCCCCCCCCCCCTCTTTTTGCGCATCGCTGACTCCGGATTCTTAGCTTTAATTCGCTTAGTTTACTTCGTTCATAGTATACCGCCGTAGTGACGAATTATAAACTCGAATTAATATTTGATGCGCATTATTTTACTTCTGCATTAGATTTATGCGAGTAAAAGTCAGATGCGCATCCGTGTGAACGAGGCATTAGTGTTAATGTGATCTTGTTTCATAATGATACTGCATTGCAACCAGTTTTGGAAAACACTGCATATTTTATTTGTGGACTTGAACTCTTTTACCCAGATCCAATTTCTTTATGACCATTGAACTTTTTATGTTTTTTTTAAATGACTGTTATTATTATTGAATCTATGTGTTTTTTATGTTCCTCCCTGATTCAGATCTTCGTTAGCTTGTTTTGTTTATTGTAGCACGAGAACTGGATAACAGCTCCAGTTAATGGACATGACAATCAATTAGTTGCATTGTATTTATACTTTTGTTATAATTTTTTTTCTTTCTACACCATTGAGCATTACTCTTCAGCATTTGATATGTACATGTTTTTTTTTTTTATTTATTTGTTGTTCATCAGTATAGATGTAGATAACAACTCGTCCCGTCGAATTTTTTCACCTGTATTCTGTTTAATGTTGTTATTGTTATTCGAAGAACTTTTTTTCATATAAATAGTCAAAAAATGTTTTTAAAATCTTCACCATTAAAATCTCACCCGGTAGTCATGAATTATCACCCTTGAAAGTGTTTGAATCACATTTACTTATGATTAGTCCCATCCATTTGATGATTCCTTCATATTTTAATACAAAATGGCCGTACCTGTGCACAAAAAAACACAAATGGCATAAATGGTGGGCAAATGGGATTGCTTAATTGGTACACGTAATTAAGGATTTTAAAGCATTATGGGTCTATGCTGCTTGGATGTAAATTCTTAATTGTCAAGACTTTCTTAATTCAGCAATGTGAAACATTTGTTACCATGGAGATGAACCTTTGTACTTTTTTTTGTTAATGAAGATATTCAGAATCAGCAGCTGAGTGTTGAAAGTAATGAAGGGTACAGACTGTTGTAAAAAGTCAATAATAAAACTGAGAAATACTGATCACATGCTTTTCTCCTAATTTCGTTGTGTAACAAAAAGGGAGAAAATGCAACGGACCAGACCGGGATTCGAAACCCGGGCCCCCTGAATCTCTAGTAAGGTGCTCTACCAACTGAGCTATCTGACCACCGGAGATCAAACCCCGGCTGACTGCTACACTTCTCCCTCCTTTTATTGTTTTCATCCCCAAAGACACACAACCCAGGTTCTTTGCCCCTTGCAGGACTTTCACCTGCAATTCCAGGGGTGGTCAACGGCCCCAGATGTAACAGGAAGGGAGAAAATGCAACGGACCAGACCAAAATCCGAACCCGGACCCCCTGAATCTCTAGTCACTGACAGGTGCTCTACCAACTGAGCTATTTGGCCACCAGAGATCAAACTTGGCTGACTGCTACAATTGTAACTTGTGTATTGCCAACAAAACATAGTAACATTTTGAGATTACTAGGTTAGTTGCCTGGAAATATTTTTAAAACTGCAAGCAGCTAGACTCTAATACTGGTATTTGTAAAGCACTTCAATATTTGTCTTCCCTCTTTTGTCAGTCTGTCTGTCACAAAATCTCTTATATGGCTTATCTGATAGCCTTGAATCTTTGTGCAATGCTTCATTGCCATTTGTAGATACATGTGCATATTGTCGGGACAGGAGGATCCAATCATTTTCCCTAATGTATAGTGGATTCAGGAGGGATGGAGGGTGTAAAATAGCTTGTGAACACTTAGAATTATATGGCTTATCGGATAGACGAAACTTTGCACAATGATTCAAGGCAATTTGGAGGCGTGCATATTGTCAGGACAGGAGGATCCAATTGTTATCCTAAAATTTGTGGATCTAAGTGGGGTGGAGGATGTATACTTCTCTTCCTTTATGGTTTACAAGATACCCTTGACATTTTGCACAATACTTTTAATTATTATCTTTTATTGGTGTTCACATTGTTCTGACCAGGGATCTAATATTTTCCTACAATTTACAGTAGATTAAAAGGAGTGTTTCGTAGATTTTTTCATATACAAGGGTATGTTCACTTTCCTTCTAGTAAATCAGCATAACAATCATTATTTTTGTATAAGATACAACAATGACATTGGAACATAAATTTTGAATATTTTCTCCCATCGTTTTCCTCAATGCACAAAAATACCATTCATATCTATGTGCGTGTGCTTTCTCCTCCATACCATGCAGTACATTAATATAAGGAGAAAAGGTAGTAATTTGGAGCACCTTAAATTTAGGGGGAGAGACATTTGTTTTTGATAAAAACAAATTATATTGTGTTGAGGTCATTTAATACATGGTGCCATTGCAGACAATTTATGTGTTTACTGAAACACTAGTTAATTTGTTTGGAAATAGTTTTATTGACGAAACGTGCCAGAAGTCCTAGCTAGGTTCGATCCTCAGTAGTGAAGAAATACTATCATGTCTGTTGCAGATGTAGTAAATGCATAATACAGTCGAACCTCGTTATCTTGAACTTGATGGGACCAAGAACAAAGTTCAGGATGTCATATCCAGGGTAAATCCAAATCAGTTCAACATAGCCATGGTATTCGATATATCAGTGTTTGAGATACCAAAGTTCAACTGTATTTTAAATCCTATATATATATCAAAAGTCAGATGTGAATATCACAGAATGTGAATATCGTGCTTGAATATTTCTTTCATATTTGTGATGCAGTCTTTGCAGAATGAACATGTTTATCCTAAAGTTGTGGTATACTATAAGTCCATAATTCAGGTGCTTTCTTTCGCGGCGATGAATATTTCCATAACTTGGAAGTGTATGACATTCCTCAGGTGACGAGATTGTTTATTCCGTTGGTACGTGTTCAATATACACTGTAGTATTTTTTTATCATTCACCATGAAGAGTAATGGTGTTTTAGGCTTAATTTTTGGGTAACAAGAAATCCATAGAAAATCAGGCAGTGGATGGAAAAAGTAATTGTGGACATATTACGAATATTAGCCACATATTCATACTAAATATTGGATGACCAGAGGAGAAAAACAATTGATTTTACAGAGTGGTTTCTCATTATATAACTACTGGATTCAGTTGTTGGTGGCCAGATAGATCATTTGGTCGACCGTACAAGAGAATCAAGGGACCCAGACTTGGTTCTCAGCCAGACTTGATTCTCCGAATTTTCCATACATTTTTATGCTGCAATCTACCTCTGAAACTTCTGGATGAGAAATGCCAGAGGGGGAGCGTCTGGACTCCCTAAAGGCTTTCAAGGGGAAAAGAGCTAATAAACTCGTTCCATTGCAAATGATGAAAATGTGATTGCAATGCTTAGTGATATCAATGTTTCAGTTTGTCTCATATGTGAGGTGATTAACTACACGATAATTTGCATAGTGGCAGTCATGCATAAATTATCACTTATCCAATGAACTAGCTATAGACAGTGATTCCTTTAACATAAAATTGACATACCGGTTTGTAGAAATTGAAATACACATGGCATTCCAAGTTTCCAGTTGGTCCCCGACTGTTGACTTTTCATTTACATGACATGAAATAAAAAAATTAATTTGTGGGGAAATTAACACCTTGGAACTTCAAAGGGTTTGTCAAAGGGAAAACAGTTGGAGCAAATGTATTCAACATTTATTGTACTGTAACAGAAGGAAATACAGTCCAAGCTCGATATCTTGAACTCAATGGAGTAGAAGAAAAAACTTCATGATATCCATGGATTGAAGATATCAAGGGTAAAAATACTTAAAACATAGGTGGCTGGGATTTCTGAATCACTTCGACATCGCCATGGTATTCCAAATACTGTAGTATAAATACTATGATTTTCTTTAGTAGTTTTCTCTTTGTAGAAATTACACAAATTGATAGTTTTACATTAAAGTGATCATCACTAAGTGATTCCCCTCGATGCAGTAGCCTAACTGCAGGGTAATCAAAAACAAGATTTGCTAGAAACACCCAAGTTCTCAAAATTAATGAGGATTTTATATGCTACTTTGTGTATTGAGAGACTCTTTTTATATGTTAGTACTACATGAATTGAGAGACTCGCGCATTCAAATTTTTTTTACAATAAACAGCATTTTTTTTTTTTACATGGCATTATCTAAACTTGAAAAAAAAATGTTTCTGAAATGTCTGTTCACAAAGGGAGGTAACTTGGTAACAAAGAATCATTTTCAAGTTTTGGGAGTCAATCACCCCTAATGACATATGATGTTATCTGTTCAGATTTGTGTAAGGTTTTCACCAATTTGCAATGGATTGCCATTAATAATGGTAGACTGCATCATGTGTGGTGCTGTCTCAATACTAAAAAGAGCAAGACTGAATAATCTTGCTTGGCCATTTTTCTACTTGACAGGTATTGATGAAAACAGATACGAGTTGCCAACAAAACACACAATTAAGAAAAAAATCCTCCTAAAAATGATCCATTTTGAACAAGTGTCTACCATATTCAATCATAATTAGCAGAAAAGGCTACTTTTCTTATTCTGACAATCTGGATATTGAAATAGATTTCTAGAGACTGCTACACGGGGAGACATTATGCGAGGTATCATTTTTCATGATCATTGATTTGGTTATTGAGCTGATCCCTATTTTTCTTCTTCACCAATGTTGGCAGCAATCTTCCTGACCACTATTGCAAATTTTTAAATTGCACAGGAGCATAATGACAGTTCAGATATTTACCTGTCTGGCAAGTACTATATGTAGGCCATATGAAAAGTTTTACCTTTTCAAAGGTAAAATAGAACACAAAAATATTTTGTTCCAGGGAAATATATTGATCTATAAACTAATATTCCAATGCAGTTAAAACATTACTTTAACAAATACACTATGATTTGTGTTGTCCCTCTCATGATTCAAGATCATTAGAGTGCATTCATGTTCTTAAATCATTTTATCTCAGCTAAAACCACACGAGATTTCTGCAGCAGACACTACTAGAGTTGAGTACCAGTATACATGTACAAGTATAGACAGTGATGACATATTGTTCATTTCTGTATTACGAAATTTTTGAAATTGGCAGTGTTTCATTCGCCAACCAGGAAACTATTTCAGTTTATAGTGAATTTACCAATTGGAATATCGCAGAATTTGTTGCTTGCTTTAGAGATGAACAAGCTGAAGACTTACACCAGTGACACTTCCCAGAAACTTGTTTCATGAATTCCGTTACCGCTTCCTGTTAATAAGCTACCACTGTAGATTTCATTATGTTTTGCCCATTTCACCTTTCTTTGATCTTTAAAAGATTCTATCTGTGTGTGATGAACACCTTATCAGACTTATTCTAGTATAAGTCTACTTCTGACAGAGTCTGGAAGTATTCAAAGAAGTTACAAAATCTTGTGCTTACTGCCAAGCACAGTAGATAAGTACAGAGATCCCAGCTCAATCATGTAATGAAAATAAACAAATTCAGGGGGAATTTTTTTGAAAATTTATTTAATCAGCTCCATATGTTGAAGGAGGTATTTTATAAATGAAACAGAAGTTATCAGGAAGATGTTTAACAAAAATATCGCTTTCCTCCGCAGATGTACATAAAGATGTCTTCTTATGCAGAAAACAATCTGCACATAAAAATGTCTTCACATGCAGAAAATAATTTGAACTGAAATAAATCATACATGTCCAAAAACATAACAAGAATCTTATAATTTCAAACATATTAGAAAAATGCAATTTTTCAATTACTTTATTCTTCGAACATAATGCATATTCATCTTAAGCTTAATACTATTAATAAATTGAATTTTCAAAAAAAAAATTTCACTGCATGTGTTGTCAATATTTCACTTCATGTAAAGGATCTTAGCCCATTTACAAATGTCTTTTGAAATTATGAGATACTTCTGTCAGAAAATCATAAATGCTGTCAGCAACAGAATGGGGAAAAAAGGAACCCAGTTTGAGCGGAAGTTGTATAAATGCTGAAATCTTTGGCACATAGCACAGAAAACAAGATACATTTGGAAACACAATGCTTTTGTGCTGACCAATCTCCCCCTTCCACACAGTTCTACTATACAAAACTTTATCCCAGTCATTCATTCATCAAAAGTTCATCAAACTTCTAACTTCACTGATGTTGAGGTTATTGAGAAAGACTTTTTTAAATTCTTCTATGACAAATAAACTAATTACTAAATGTGCTCCATTTATAAACCTGAGACTAATAGAATCATTCATAATGAATGTGGGATAGTAAAATTCCACCAAAGGGACAAGATTTACGCACCACAACAAGGTTCTGCTGCGTTCTATGCCATGGATCTTGACCTCTTGGAGGAATTTCAATATCCCACACACAAGTTTACAATGATCATTTTTCTTACATTTTATTCACAGTTTAGACATTAATTTAGAGGCTCTGGATGAATTCAAATTTATAAAAATCCTCACTTGATCTCAAATTAAAAAAATCTAATTAGAACAGTCTAAAGGAACATATAAAAAAACCGATTTAGACTTGATCTGTAGGCAAGTTAAAAAACCCAATGTTGTCCACTGTAAAGCCACATCAAATAGATATTAGAATACAATACACAGTATTTTACTTCAAATCACAGAAAATATATGATGCCACAATCAATGGCATCGTAGCAGTGAAAGACAAAATCTCACAAGGCTGTCTCGCAATATTGGTTTCACACGAGTCATTATGTGAGAAAGTAATATCACCTATAAATGCAGAATGCATTCAATAATTAATGATAAGCATAGGGAAATATCAAAAGTACTTGTATCACAGAAAATTTATTGTATCACTTGACAGGACCTTATGAGGAACTAGCAAGGCATTTGAAGTCTTCTAACACTCAAATTAAGCGTCTGCAATGTAGCTACAAGGAAGAAGATATGCATGAAGAAGTCTTCACAGTAAACCCTAGGCTTCACCACACCCATCCCTAAGGCTGGAACTCCACAGGAGCTTGACTTAAAATTTGTGTGAATGGATAATTGCTCATTAAAAATTTAAGAACTCTGAAAATTTTGTATGCCTGATTTAAAAAGTAAAAGTCATTCAAAGACTACTAAATTTTATCCTTGATTAATTTTACCCACTCTGGAGTCAACCTTTTACAACTTTGGAAATAGTTTCATGATTTCAATAGAAAATTCATTGCTTTTTATAACTGTGTATAATTGGAAGGCTGAACGCAAGGCCAAGGGGAGGTGGGGACCTTGGAAATCCTAATTCTTATTTCTCTCTCTTTTTGTCTGTAAATTTACAGAATTCCAGATCTTTTAAATGTGTAAAGCTTTTCAGACAATGCATGGAAACTGACAAAAGATGCTGCAGCCTGAGAGGACCATTGGAAAAAATATCATCAGACTCTGATGACCTAAAAATTAACTAATCACACAATGCAATCACTTTCTTTACTCCATCAAGGCACTTGTCCAAGCATAGCAAAATATCTAACTTAAGGGACTAAAAAAATATTGCCAGTGTGAAAAATGACCAACCACATCAATAAAAATTGTGCCAAAGAAAGGATCCGAAAAAGTAGACGATTTTTATTGTGTGTCATTGGTCATCTTCCTGTGACACATATTTCATTTTATGACTGCACAAAGATCACACAATTCTGGAGCACAACACACACATATCAAAACAATCATAAAATCAATCTAGTCAACTGTATATCAAAATCATAATGAACACAAAAGAATGAATAAAGTGGCATAACTCTTACTATGTCAACATATGGCTAAAAACGGGTTGGTAACATAAACTAATGAATTAAAGGTCATAGGAAATGGTAGTTCATATAAAATTGTTTGTTTGGGAAGCCAATTTATATGTATACAATGTAAATAAATGTATGTTTATGCACAGAAAGTAAAAGTACCAGTGATTACATGGGCTAATGTAAGAGTTTCCAGACTTATCTCCCTTTGTGGATGATGTCAGCTATGCCCAAGTTTACATAGATCAATCAAACGTAGTAAATCACTGCAATGTGCTTAATTTAATTACAATGCAACTACACATAAACATGATTCTACGTACCTCCTCCCAAGAGATACTAGATTTTGACAAATTTAGCGGACAGAACCTTCAGCGAGATGGTTTTAAACTCACAAATACGTATTCACCAGAAATATGTGGATACAAGAATATCGTTTCAAAGTCTGACAACATATTCGACACCACACAAACAACCCCCTGAAAAAAAAAAGACCGGTATATGAAGGTGGGGAAAAACTTAGCAACTGAACAGCCTTTTCAAAGTAATGGGCATTTATAATAGTCGAGGTTTTTTTCTCTCTACTTTTTCTGATCTCAGGAGACCATAGATTTGCTATTTTCCTCATACACATTCTATATATATATCTATGATAAGTTTTTGCAACCAAGCAGAAGGAATGGCTGTCTCTTTTAATAATGTTACTACCACTAACCCCTTTCTGAAACAGTTTAAATACAACTTGCCATGGAATGGAACGTTGAAACATGTACATCTTTAGGGGCGGGGCAAATGATGTAAATGCAGTTAGTCGCCAGTTTCTCTGTCACATCTTTTACAATGCATGTATTTCGATCATTAGACAACACAATACTTGATTCTTCCAGTAATGAAGAAACAACAAGCCTCCCAAAGATGTCATTCTTTTTCACTGGATTTGAATAATAAAACTTACAGTTCAAAAAGTATTCCATGTGGGGTTTTTCTCTTCATTGCTTCCTCGTTAAGAAAATTCTAGAATCATTGTGATGTCACAAAGCCTTAATTAGCAAGATTTACGAATTAAAACAATTGTTAATCATTTTGGACATTTAGATTTTTTTATCTGAAAAATTTGGCAGTAACACATATTTTACACAGTAAATAGTTTATAGGCTTAACCATTTTTCCTATGACCTTTAACAAACTGAACTTATTGCACACTCCTAAATGCATTTAAAAATAAGGGACACACAATACAAGTATAATCAATATTACATAGTCATACATGCACAATTCCATGTTTATGTATAATCATGAATTTCATACAATATACAACAAAAGGAAATTTCAGCCTACTCAATCCCTCAGTCGCATGTATACATATAAAACTCGGCACCCTCTTATGTAAATCTTTTAAAATACAGTTGTATCAACTAAAAATCAAGTACAACACTGAAAAGTCATTGTTCATGCATATTCATCATTGTACATGCATATTCATTATTGTACATGCATAATCATCATTGTACATGCATATTCATCATCAAAAGCAGAAATCCTATTGCCAGCACAACAAAATATCACCGAGGTATAAAAATTGCAGAATTTAATATAGTGAGATCATCAACTTCTAAGGGCCATCTTAAGGGGAAAAATGACACAACTAAATTACCATGAAATTGCTCATCTTTTTTTCAAGCAGAGCGGCAAAATAAATAGTAGAAACCAATTCGCACAAAACCCTTCAAATAATGTGCATTCACATTCTAAATTTTGTTACATTTTTTGCAATCATATAAAAAAATGTTAATCGATTTCCAGAATTTTGCAAAAGGTAGAGTAATGTCCCTTTAACACATTGCAGTACTGCATGTTTTCTTGATTCTATTTGTCAGCTAGTTCTTGGGATAATGAAGAGATAGCCCTTTGGTGGAGCTAGTTCTTGGGATAACGGAGAGATGAGCCTTTGGTGGAGCTGCTCGGTGTTCTGTTCATTATGACAGGGGTGTGTTGTCTCCCCGTGGGCGTGTTCAGACTCATGGTTCTGCTGGGGGTGGAGGGGCCTTTGCATGGTGACATTCCGTTCATCTGTTGTCAAGAATAATCATGTTTTAAAAATTGATCAGAAACAATAATCTTTCATAAAATAATTTTTTTTTTCAATACAAAGCAAATAAAGAAGCAAAATTTAAACATTCTATTTCAAATCAAGGGAATTTTTCTAAAGCAATTTTTTGGAAATCAATTTTAGGAATACAATCTAGTAATTTTATTTATCTAAATTAGATCTATCTAAAAGTATAAATCAAAAAGAATCATCTACAGACAAGATGTGTTTGTGAAACACTGATTGCCCCCCGGATTCCACATTGCAGTGAAAGGGACTTGCCAAAAGGATTATGCATGTGAAATATGAAAAATCTATTACTACCATTCAAAAGTTATGGCCAATGTTAAAGTTTTTGAAAATAGGTCAAACTTCAAGGTCAAGGTGCTGGAGGTCAAAAATTTTGGTACCATTCGAAAGGGCTTGTCATAAGGAAAACACGTGTGAAATATGAAAGTCCCAACACTTGCCATTCAAAAGATATGGTTCAATGTTAAATGTTTGAAAAGTAAGTCAAACTTCAAGGTCAGGAGGTCAAAAATGTTGTACTAATTCCAAAGTTGAGGGCTTGTCTATAAGGAAACAACATGTGAAATATGAAAGTCCCATCACTTGCCCTTCAAAAGTTATGGCCATGTTAAAGTTTTTGAAAAGTAGGTCAAACTGCAAGGTCAAGCTGTCAAAAATTTTGGTCACAGTCAAAAGGGCTTGTCATAAGGAACACACATGTGTAATATGAAAAGTCCCATCACTTGCCATTCAAAAGTTATGGCCAATGTTAAAGATTTTGCCAGACAAACAGACAAATGGACAGACCAAAATCTATATGCCCCCGAATCGAAGAGTTCCGGGGGCATAAAAATCAATTAAAATGAAATCACGTAAAGTTAAGTATCAGAAAGAAGAGAGAAATTCTAAATTAAACTAAAACACAACTCGTTTTTAATTTCACATAACTACAAGCATGCTCATTTAATAAAGGCATGAAGCAATAACAGAAATGGCTACACAGAAAAAAGCAACACTTGATTGACATTCTCACCGTCATGGGGTGTATTTAGATCCTTTAGTTCGTACATTCTGCAAAAGTATCACAGGTGCAAAGTGATGAATTCAGACCAAAACCACAATGAGAAAACGTGCAAATGCAACCAAAATATTAAAGCTTCTTCCGTATTAGTGGTGGTAAGATTATTATCAACAGATGATTTTCACACAGATGAGAGGAAATATGTGTGAATATGTAACAATTGTGTGTTATATTGTAGAGGTGAGAAGTGCGTGTGTTAGATACATGCGAATGTGTGACAAGTGATCTAGACGTCAGTTTAGTTTGGTGTGTGGTGTTCGTGTTAGAGATACATAGCGAATGTGTGGAAAGTGCCTGCGTGTTTGTTTGCATGCATATTTTTGTGTGGTACTGTACAATGATATGAATAAATATGTGTGTTTGTGTGATACTGTTCATGTGAATACGTAAAAAGTGTGTGTGTGTGTGTGTGTGTGTGTATGTGTTTGTGCAGAGATGAGTAGGTGAATACTAAACATGTGTTGTATTGTAGATTCCTTACTTTATGAGTTATAATGATCACATTAATTCACAACTTAGTAGTCTCTTTCACAAAATCACAATTCTTGTATTGTGAAGATTTATCTCCCACTGAGGGCAGTACTCACCATCTTACGTTCTTTCGAATCAACTACTCGCTTTAAATAAGGAATATACATTACATGAACTCCGCAAGATTTGAACAGCAGACATATTAGGTTATATAAAGTACAACTACCAGTTATATACTCATGCATAGTAAAACCTTCCCTCATACCATTTAAGACTTGCATAGAAGCTCTCGGAAGCATATGACAGAATTAACTGATCTACATCATCAGTCCAAAAGGAAAGAAGACAGAGTACAGACCTATACTAAATATGTAAGCATCTTTTAAGCAGACGTACCTCATCTCCTGCTTGCACTATTTGTCTGCTCGCCTGACCCAGCTCAACCGTTCGAACTCGCTGAGCAAAGTTTAAACTGCACACTGACTCTCCAAGGTTTTTCTCTACCGGAGCAATCTGTACAATCATCAAGGTCTTACTGTCCCCACCTGCAACAGAAACAGTTCAAAACTTCGTACAATTATAGTGAAAAATGTAATGCCCTACCCCTTCAGATAGAGCAACCATACAGAATTGTTTCCTAATCCATTGAAAGAGCTAGGCTCAACAAAGGCTAGGGCTTGCAACTGTACTCGGCGAACATGAAAATCTTTACGAACGCCACTTATCAAGCCCGATAGTTATATAGCGATAATTACAAAAACTATACATTCGATAAATGTAAAATATAACAAAATATTCTAAAAAAAATAAGAATCGATCAAACCCAATTCTATCCTACCTTAACTTTACTATATATCCTACATCCAGACATACCTCTCTACAGATACTGAATTGACAAAATATCCTAACAAACAAGCGTGCTTGCAATACTGAATCATAATCACACCAATATAGACAGTGGTTGTTAACTCCTTTGCTCTATTGGAAGAAAGAGAAAACTGTGTCTTAGTGTTTAGTACAATCTCAGAATTGTGTCAGCATATTAAACGTATATTAAATGTGAGGAACTGCTCGAGTGCCAAAACGTAAATTCTGAGTCCTGAGACATCTTCGCCGATATACCGGTATTTGAAAAAAACGTATCGCAAATACGATATTTTTTATGAACGAATCGCAATATATCGGAATCCGTATTATCGCATCGAGCACCTAACAATGGCTATTTCCAACCTTGAAATTTCAACATTCTTCAATCAATGTGAAATTCAGTAGTTTCCATGTTGAGATAACCAGAAAAAAAATATATTCCATATTGATTTCTTTTTTGAAATATGAAACTACAGAGTTAGTGACATTTTACAATCTCTGTGAAAATTATCCAAAATGTCAATATCGAAGGAAGTTTTAGGATTAAAACGCATGGACGCCATCTGCAAACTAAAACTGTTTGCCCCTATCTGCAATATTACAATAAAAAGTTAACATATCTTAAATTGATTGTGGTTTGTGCATTGCACCCAAATTCTCTGAAATGAAACAAATACTGATATTTTGTCTGTTGAAAGAATTGGTATGAAATACACACATTTCTGATATTGAATAACTAATAAGGATTTATTACATTTTCAGCAGTGAAATATT